>NHTK01005735.1:0-14810 GCA_002938355.1 Panaeolus cyanescens | reverse complement strand
TCAAGCTCAACGTCGCTCTCGCCACCGTGAGCACGAAACGTCACAGATGTACAACGGTTAGCTCAGAACCGCCGGCGGTGTTCTTCCGTATTCAAATTTCGGGTCCAACGGTCAGTTGGGCGCCATCCAGGGCTACAAGGGCTCCTCAAAACGAAGTAAATGTTAAGCTCCACAAAAGGCATGTTTTTCGATCGCCAAGTAGAGATTTCTTATTGGATATTAGAGGCAGTGCGGTAATTTTGTTTATGCGACAATGATATACTATATCCTGGTCTTATTTGCATGAAAAGAGCCTGATAACTGGTAAGTAAGGCCAAAGACAGTTCCATGCGATGACAGTCTACTAAGTCTACTGTCTTTCCATTGTATTTCATTATATTTCAAAATTCATACTCTCAAGTCGATCTAGCTGCTATGTACATCGCTATACACTACTTGCTGTATTATCGATATCTATCTTCGCATAACTCCTGTAAAGACATTCTGTAAGCTCCCAGTGAATGAGCCGCTGACTTGGACGCCTTGTCCTCTGGCAGCGCTAATTCTCTGCATGTTGTCCTCATGACCGGCCTTCCACAATGCAAACTCGTCAAAGTCAAATCTTTCAGCGCCAATCGTAATCTCCAGGCGGCTGAGGCTAGGGAAAGCTTCGTTGCTATTTAACCACCTCTTCTCGTTGATTTGATCCACGCCTATATCACTAAGACGCGCCTTGAAGATACCGTGGTAAATGACAAGCTCTTGAATGTTGACGGCAAAACGTTCAGGTTTGCGCCTCTTGGTCCTCGCATGCCAAGTCCAATAGAAAACGGGACATCAAAACACTTCTAATTAAACAAGTGCAGCCTTGCGCGTAATCATTCATTCCCATCGACAACAGGTTTATCCAGTCAGAGAAGTCGAGAGAAGGCTGAATATTTCTATCACTACTCCACCGAATATAAAGGAAGCCAAACTATGATGAAAAGAAGACAGCACAAGCTACGACCGAATCTCGGAACCATGAAATATGGAAAAGAAGTAATTAAAATGCAATAGTTGTCGAGTATGCGTCTGACCACTCGGTTTTCCTTGGCGCAGCAACGTTCGGTCGCATTATTCCACGGATCAGAGCGAGCTTAGCTCGAAACCAGTACTTGAAGCATTCCAGCAGACAATAGACCTTCAGTATGATGCTATCGGGCATGGGAGGTGTGATGGATGCGAATTGCGCCTCGAATTCTGGAGGGGGTGGTCCCAGGTTGTGGAGGAAAACATAATTGCGTATATATTCGAACTGCAATCCGAAGAGTCGTGCCTTGAGAAGAGCCCGATGTTCGCTGTTGGATGGTAAAGAGGGGAGTTGTGCGAGGCCGCCTTTGGCTGCGAGAATATTATCGATTCCGAATCGAGCGGTATCTATGACGTATTGATAGTAAATGGAGCGGGGATTGAACTTCTGAAATGCGGCTGGTAGAGGGCCAAGTTTGCATAGCTGATCAATGTAGCCTACAATCCGCTGGTCAACCTCTTTGAGACTGGACCTCAGTACTAAGTTGAGGGGTGGGTTGATTTCGATTTGGGAGAAAAGTTCGATGTATTCCCGATGAAGGAATGCCCTCTCAAGCCCAGTGAAACCCGGTTCTGAGTCAACCTGAGCGCAACTGATGCGTGATGAGGAAAGCTGAGAAGGCAAGTTGCCCAGATAAAGACGGTGGTACTCAGTTAAATTCCCCCTAACAACGAGCATAACTGAGTACAACTGACGATTTGATTCCGGGTTTTTATTGCGACTATCTGAGCTAATCTGAGCACAGCTGATTGAACACCTGAGCGGCTCTGAGGATATCAGTCAAGCGACATTGGAATTTTTACTGAGAGACAATGTGTATTTCGGATCGTAACTGAGCACAACGGAGGACTACTGTATCTACAGCCAGTCATATACTACACTTTCGCCACTCCAATCTTTGGTAATAGAAAAACATAAGTCTTCGTGGGCGAAGTGGTTCTCTATGTCTTGATGGCAGCTTCTTTCTTCTCTTTCTTCATTTTACGTGCGATGGCCTCGTATTTCTAATATAAAATTGTCAACAATAAGAATATGATGATGATCGAAATGGTGCATGCCCACCTTTGTCGTTGCCATGTCAAGCGCACCATACATCTTTCGGAAAGCGGAAACCGTAAGTTTGTCATGGTCCTGAATGTAATCGATATAGAAAAGGTTTCTGTTATAAAGAGTATGTCAGAATAGCTCGAACACGGACGAACTCAAACCCACGTACCGTGCAGTATGGACGTCTGGATTAGGTTCCATGATTTCATCACCCTTGGTTCGCTTCTCAGCTACTTTGGGAGCGGAGCTGGAACCAGTTGCTGGTCCTACATTTTCGATCGGAGTGAGAATGTCGTCAGGGAGTGCAGGAATCTCTAGCTCGTCGCTAAACAAGTGAGAAAAATGGCATGGCAATTGATGATTAATGAGGGACTTACAGTGGATTGACAAGCGGTGCGGGCTGCTGTGAATTAAATGGTTATTAAAACCAAAGAGGTTATAGATATTGGTTGCTCTTACCTTGCGACGAGCACTTCTGCGCTTTTCAGGACTCTTCTCAACGTTAGCGGCAGGTGGCATGGGTAGAATGTTGTCCTCTGCCTGAGTTGGTTCGACTGAGTCCATTGATGTCTGCTGATTTGGTTGAGCGAGTGGTGTTGATTCAGGTTGTTGACCAAGTGCGATAAATTGAGAGGGTGGTGGTGAAGGATGTGGGAGTGCGCTGTGAGATACCGGAGGTAGCGATGCAGGTAGTGGTGCAAGACTCGGACCTGGCAAATCGCTGACGTGAGGAGGAGGCTGAATGTCAGAAGCGATAACGCCATTGTTGCTTGCTGCTGCTCGATCTGTGCCAATGTTGGTAGAAGTGGAGGAGGGAATGGTGATGAGACTTGAATCAGACTTGGCCGGGGACAATTTGATGTTGGATTTGTTGGCCTTGGGCTTTTTAGAGGAGCGAGTGTGGGAGTCATCATCGTGAGTGCGCTTGCGCGAATGGGAATCAAAAGAAGGAATGGCACCTGAGAAAAGGTTATATAGATTAAAAGAGATAAGATTTGGCACGCACGACTAAGTTTGTTACTATTCTTGTTTTTAACCCAATCCCGCTTCCACTCCCCAAACTTCAAGGAGCCCCAGAGCTCGAGTTTCCAGTGGTTTTCACACCACATCAGTTGAGGAAAGCGACGATACATTGAATTTGTAATGAATTCAGTCGCTGATGAGGTTTTTGCGGTCCACGACATAGGATCCATGCGATGGCGATAAAGTTCAGAGAGGAGTGTCTTCAGAAAAGCGGTGATGGCGCTCTTTGTGTCGGCACCCAGTAGATTTCCTTCTTCGTCTGTCAGGAAATCGTCGCGGAGAGTATTTTCCCCTCGCTTATTCATCCTGCTAAGATGCTCTCGCCACTCCTCTTTCTTCCAGAATCTCACCCTGGGATAGTCCTTTTGGTCGACAGGAGAAAGTGGGGCAGGTATAACAAGGCTAAATTGAGCACCTGTTGGAAGTAGAGGGTCGTTCGAAGAGGGGAGAGAGGAGGAGGAGGAAGTGATGGTTGAGTGGGAGGGAGCTTTGTTGCCAGTGAGTTGATTTGCGTTGAGCCGGTTGATCTCTTCTCTAAAATGTTGAATATATGCGTCATAAAAATGAGGAAAAATTGAAAGAAAATAAAGAAAAAATCGCACCTCTGTAATTCAACAATTGCTTCAAGTTTGCTGATAGTTTTACTAAGCTCGAGGTATACCTTGTTACCAGTATACTGCACGAAGCCCACTCAGAAGTGTGGGCTTGCTTAAGCCTGTAAGTTTGCGTGCATCTTCATACTCTCCCTGAGTTTGCGCACTGGTGATCTTCCCTATGTTTTCTTTGTAAACATCTGGGTTAATCCGCAGTTGGCTGACTTGTCGAAAGTTGAAATCAGGATGATTGCAGTCATGCACGGTGTAGTTGTTGGGCTGAAGATGCGCTGCAAAGTAGTGGCCAGACCCTGGTTTGTGACGCCCTTTCATTGGACAACCAAGACGACAACCTTGCGCTCCATGATGTCCAACACGGCCATCAAGCTCTGGAAGGCCAATAGCGTCAGCCGTAGCAAAGAGAAGAATGATTCTGGACTCAATGATTCGCTGTGAGGTAGCATCAAACATCTTCATTCCTTTTCCGTTGTTCTCTCTCTGTAGTGCGGAAAGGTGGTGAAAGCTTCGAAAGAGAAATGATTCGAGATTTTGAGGCTTGTGTGGTCCAGGGATCACCAATGCTGGTAAGACACGTTTCGATCTGTATCGTGTTACAGGGTTATAGTCGGTTGCAATCCAGATAGCAATCCAAGTGTCGGACTCTTTATCCCGATAAAGCTGAGCGCCATCCAAGGAGAACATTACTGTGGTATCATCCTCCGTCATTTCGAGCTTCTCATGTAGCTCAAGGAACTGACTCCCAGTGAAAATGTCATCATAGACAACATCGGATTTAGCAGTACCCGCTGCGGTAATTCTATCCAGATGGTCGTATACCTCCTGGACCTTTTGCTCTCGGTATTGCATTGCTTCTGATCCTAAAGGTGATTGACGAATAGCCTGAAGCTGTGGACCAAGGGGGACAGTCGACATAGTCTTTCTAGCAACTCGCTTCTGTCCTGGAGCTGCTTCGAAATAGCGTGCCTCTCCGCAACTGCTGCAATGTTCGAGATCTTCAAAAGGTCCTGTAAATGCAAGGCATCCCTTGATGCACATGTCGTCTTGAACCGAAATAACACCTGTCATAGAGGCGATGCGCTGTTTGACGGCCTTGTAGGAGAGAATGCTACACTCTGGAAATCGGGCCTGTATTGCGTCACTGACTAAAGCGTAAGTTGCCTCCGAAGAATTAAAGCAAGCCAGGTAGAGGTTGATAGAGAGCTGGGCATCCTCATCCTCCATGTTGACCACATGATTTTGAGGGTTTCGAAGGGCTTCAATCACAAAGTCGGGGAGTTTTCCATTATCTAATGTCGCACTTTCAATCCGCTCGATGTACTGCTGCACCATCCTGATATGATTGATATTTGAATAGCGCTGTTCAGCTTCCATAATATTGCGAGCCTCTTCATCCAGTTCATCCTCAGAATCAGCGAGATGAGCAGGGTCCAATGAGCTCTCGACAGACTCGGAATCCGATCCATGTGAAGAGTACAAAGACGAAGAAGGGCTTGAACTTGGATCGCTACTGGAGCTGTGTGATGTGTTGGAAGGATTATTGATATGCTAACAGAAAAAGTGCCAGAGTCAACGCAAATATTAGAAGGACGAAGATCAACATTCTTACCATGTTATTGTTTGCGCGAGGTGCAGCGCCTGCATTCTGAGCAAGCAGTGGATCATCTACGTACTCCAAGCTCGTATCGGAGTCACTTTCATCAGCTCCTGTGGCATCTATCTGCACATGGTCGTTGTTTGATTCATCTTGATCTACTTGTTTTTTGGTGGTATCTTCCGAGTCGGCATTCTTTTCACTGGAAGACTGATATGTTTGCATTGAGTCGTCACTGTCGTCATCAACAGCTGTGTTTTGGTCATGGTTATTCTGAGCACTGCCAACATGCTTGAATCGTGTCATTAGCATGCTTATTTATCACGCAATTCTATCAAACAATTTACCTGAACGGAACTGGCATGACCGGTATGTTGTAAATACCATTGTGAAAAGGGGTGGGTATGTGATGCGAAGCCCTGTGGAGCACCTTGTGCTTCAATGTTGTGCTGAGCAGCCTGAGTCTGCTTATTTGCGTGTGCGCGCGCGGTTTTTGGGTCCACATTTGCACCACGGCACTTATTGCAATGGCACGCTTTCTTGCGAGACTGATCTTTCGAGTTATCTGGCATGATTTGATGGATATTATTCAATAGACAATATTGGTGAATTCGACGGAATGTAGAACACAGACGTGTACCAAAGTGAAGGTATTTGGAAAAAGTCGAACGATATAGGTATTGCCAGTGTCCATCTCAGTAAAGTTGGGCGAAGCTGAGAAGCTCAGACGTGCGCAGTTTATGCGCAGAGATCCTCAGACTCATTTTGTTGTCGCACTCACATGTACACCCACGCAGCTGATCGCAGTTTTGCTCAGGTCTGCCCGGAAATTCTCCTAGCTAGGTTTGTTTTCTCAGATTACCTCAGACACGAGTTTCACTGGGTCTCAAGCCGCGCATTCTCAAGGCGGCTCACGAATTCTTCGAGTGCTGGAGTTAACAGATCGGTGCAGTAGGTTTCATCGGACCAGGTTTCGTAGAAGCTGAATAAGGGTTCATACACATATCCATCATCAGATGTTTCGGTCAAGATCTTCAAGGCTGATGCGTTGGTATTTTGAAATTTGACAAGTCTGGTGCCTTCCTTAATGTTGTTCTAATACGATCAAAGATTTATGAATAAATGACAGAAAAAGTTGGAACTCGTACTTGCCTTCCAGATCTCCTGTCGAAGCTGTTTGAACCGAAGAATTGCATTCTGCCGTGACTCTTCTCCCTTTATATTGTCCCACATAGTAGTGATGATCAAGAAACCCGTAGGTTGAACTCTCATGTTTTCTACGAGCTTGTTAAGCTTTTGCATTGTCCCCGATATTCTTAGGTCGGTAATTCGAAAAAAGTAGAAGACCTTGGCACAGTTGTTGCTTCATGGAGTGTACAATTAATTGGAAACGTTTGGAGGCCAGGCTTTGCAGATGGCACTTACCCATTCTCCGTCTCCCATTTGTTCCCCTTGTACAATATCTCCATTCCAGAAAGGTTTACGTCCAGGAATCCAGGAGTATCTACAAGGAACACTGGCCTAGGAGGACCATGCCTCCAATCGTATCTTGCATTGACAACTTTGTAAGCCTGCACCTCCTGTGTGACGCTTTCCAAGGTGCCTCCAGATATTCCAAGTTTATTCTCAGGACCGGCCAAAGCCTCGATGAACTGACTCTTGTTGAGACCTATATTAACGAATGATAAATTGGTACTTACCGTGCTTTTTCCCGAACCCGTAGAACCAAGAAGTCTAGATACAATGCCAATGTTCAAATTTCAGCTTTCCGGAGTGAGGATCAAGAATTTAGAAACACGTTACATGATGACGAGACTCTCAGAGGGTACCTTGCCGTTCCATTTCTCGATTGTAATTTCTCCGGTTTTTACGATTGGCATTTGAAATACGACTGGAATGCTAAGCTTTGGGAGATGAGGGTAAAGAAACAAGACGCTTTTGATCGATTGTGGACCCACAATTACCCGATTCGGAGGTGGTACTGAGATGCACGCAAAGTAGCGTACACGTGTCGCTAAGTCATGGTCAGATTTTTCATGTCACCGCTTGGTTGTGCACAGCGGTTCAGTTCTTTTACTTTACGTTTCTTTCCCCCAGGCGGGACATTCAAGATAAATATGTGGATACATATTCACTAACGGAGTCTACGACATGACAAAATAATCTTTGTCACGATTATCTACGTTCCAACCAGGACGTCGCAATTATGAATTTTGATGACAAAGCGAGGCAGTTGCTGTTGGGGAGCGGAAAGGACGCTGGGTTAGAGGGAGATAGAGTAAGGCGTGTTGTGAGGGACTGCGCTAACTCGAGTCTTGAAGAGCTCTGCGGGCAACAGTATTGGTAAAAGGGTAGGCATAGGGTTAGAACACAGTGCATAGTGAGAGTCCGCCCAAGATGCGCACGAAAAGCAGTTAGCTAGAGTCAAACCTTTTCCGTCAATGATCCAACTGATATTCTTCAGCGCAAATATGGGCGAAAAGAAACGACGAGGGGGTGAAATTGCAATAACTGTTAAAAGGACAAATGTTCAGCCCTCAGGATCAAAGAGGTTACGCAACGGTAATAAAATACACACCACTAAAGCTTTGCAATCCTGTTCATTACTTCCTAGCCCCGCAAATCAAACCCAACGTCCCCCAACTGCGGCGTATGAGATGTCTGATCATGAGGTGCAAGGCTTGAAGTATACGCGCATAAAAGTGACGAATAAAGTTATAATTTATGGATTAAGGTATACGCATGTACCTAGGCATCAGGAGTTAAATCGTCAACGCTAGAGGGAGAAACCCCGTCATCGACCTGCTTGGAAGACTGTCGCAATGACGCCCTTGGTCCTCTAAGACGATGGACAGGCCTTGGATGATGTGTTCCACTTGCTTGCTTGTTGTGGTTCGTACACGACGATAGTATGAGGTTTGGATGATGTGGTCAATTGTTATGCGACTTGGTGTGCATTGTGGTGGTGCGCGAATATGGTTGTTGTGGTTGCGATGCCTGGGAGGAGACATTGGTTGATTGAGGAGAGTCGCAAAAGGTTGGGTCTTTTTATATCTTGAGACATGGCGCAGTGAAATGTAGGTGACTCGAAGGAATTGGACCCACCAACATATAATTTTTTTGTTATGCACTGCCTACAATTCAAATAATTCCTGTATTCCACTGCGTCAAGTGTATGGTGTGGAGTTCTTCTTCATCCTAGTCATTCACTGACATTCCCCGAGTAAGGAGAGCAAGTCATACCGTTCCTGTGGCTCTTATTTCAATCAAAACTTGCCAGTTTTGACTCACATGCGTTGCACAAGAAAAGAAAAATTGTTCGTGGGTCCAATTTTTAAATCACCCACAGTCCACTGCGCAGTCTTCTCGGGGTATAAATAGGCCCCATATTTTCCTTGAGTATCTCAGAAACGCACCAATGTCTCCTCCCAACAAACCAGTCATCCAAGACAAACAACCTTTGCCCGTGTACATCAAGCCGCATAACAGTAGCCCTCACGAAGGTACCGGTCTAACGACATTCACAAATGCACAGAGCACGCTCGCAAGACCTTGGATTCGGTCTCTTAGTTATTGTTCACCGGAAGTGAACGATGAGGTCGAATCTCAGGCCTCAGGGTCTTCAGAATGTATCCAAAGAACGTGATGATTATCACGTCGTCCTCTGGTTAATGTCGGTGTCACCATATGCGGTTGCCCGTCCATTCAGTCCGACAAGACGTCCTATCACTCCCACAGCATCTTCAAGCGATTGACGTGTTCCCATCTTCATCTCCCGCGCAAACAATCAAAAGTCAATTTGGGTCGAGTACAAACAAGGCCCATTTGACTTTTGTACAATTTTCCAGCCATTCATCCTGGTGCGTGTTCGTGATTTATTCTTTGATCGTCACTGATCACTCCTATGAGTTTGCCGAACAGAGATCTTCTCACCAGCACAATGTAGGTCTCATATTCACCGCTCTAACACCTTCTTGGCCTATCATTGATGACTTGTATTTGAATTATGTACGACTGGCCACACAGCTTTCATGACTAAAGAAGGACCAACGGCCTGGCTTGAGCGTGTCACATAGGTGTACAATCTCATTCTAGTTGAAAAAATACGCAGATCCTTCTCTGTATACTACCGTAAGAACGAGGTCCACAGATGTAATTTCCTGAGAGAATATGAAGAGAGGGCGTTTCTGACTGGCTTGAGGACGACAGAAAAAAATTGAGATCTTCGAGTCAAAGTAGAGACTTTGGGAGACTTGTGGAGCAAGACGAGCCTTCATTGTGATACAGCTATCATACAGGAAAGATTCATTAGAAGGACGAAGCAGTCTGAGGTAGAATGTGAGAGGCGGAGGGATGCTAGGGGGAGCATCAACGATCAACGATGATAATGGGAGTTGAGGAGAACGTTTGTAAGGGGAGCGTTGCACCCCTATCTCTGTTTGCGTCTATTTAGTTTAGATGCCGTCGGTGCGGGTCTGGACACACCCGCCCCGACTCCTTACCTTAGCTTATCCCATACATATCCTTGTTCATACGGTAGTAATCCTTCCAATAGACACATTGGTCGTGCTTATTACCCGTGTGACATGAGGATTAGGGCCTAAGCCCCCACAATCCTTACAACGTTCGAGTGATGTGCCCTTTCCAGTCATTTAAACACAACCAAACACGCATGCGCTCATGCGCTCTTCGATGTGGATCCGCTCCTTGACGCGGTCGGTACTCATACTCACTGCCAAAGCACATTCAATGTTCATGCCATATTTTCACCCCGTTTCAAGGTGCTAATAGCATTCACCCTCTTAATGGACTCGCCGTTTATTGATTCGCAAGTGGCATCCCTCTGAACACGTTCTCTTCGATGACAGTCTACTAAGTCTACTGTCTTTCCATTGTATTTCATTATATTTCATACTCTCAAGTCGATCTGGCTGCTATGTACATCGGTGTCCACTACTTGCTGTATTATCGATATCTATCTTCGCATAACTCCTGTAAAGACATTCTGTAAGCTCCCAGTAAATAAGCCGCTGACTAGGACGCCTTGTCCTCTGGCAGCGCTAATTCTCTGCATATTATCCTCATGACCGGCCTTCCACAATGCAAACTCGTCAAAGTCAAATATTTCGGCGCCAATCGTAATCTCCAGGCGGCTGAGACTAGGAAAAGCTTCGTTGCTATCTAACCACCGCTTCTCGTTGATTTGATCCACGCCTATATCACTAGGACGCGCCTTGAAGATAACGTGGTAAATGACAAGCTCTTGAATGTTGCGCAAGCCATTCTGTCCCATAGACAGAGACGCGTAATATGAAAGGTTCCGATATATGAACTTTATGGGAGCTAGGTAGGATTCGTCCTCAGTGGTGTTGCGGTAGTTGATCTCGAGTGTGAAGATTTGAACGCTTTGAGCAGCGGATATGGTGTAAAATACCGCGCCCATTGCACGATCAATAGCTTGGTCATTCAAAGGTGCATTGGCAGCGTTGGATCCTTGCTCTATACCAGCACGCGAGACTAGAGGAACATCAGTGTTAGAGAATAGGAACACCCGCTGTGTTATGATGCAAATACCTTCAAAGGAAAGGACTCGAATGCGACCGTGGCGTGCGATATGATCCTTCAGACATTTCCCCAAACTGGGGCAGGGTTCCGAGTTCAACGACGGGTTATTGTATGAGGCATTGTATTTGATTCTGAAATTGTGTTGGTCCGAAAATATGGTGCTTCGTTCCGAGAGGTACTCAAATGCCCCCTCTTTGAATGCGATATTGGCTTGTGCTTGTTGAGATGTGTTGGCGCTCATTTCTGTGAATGCGGGGTGGTAGTCGATTCAGTGTTGAAGTAGAGAATATCGACAAATTACTGGGTTCTTTTATACTAAGAAAGCGGTCCCTTTACCATCCATATATGGTAGAAGACATTGTATGACCAGCCATTAGTCCAAGATGTTGGTTCAACTGCAATGCGTGGCTTGTCATCTGTAAATGACAACAGCTTCGCTTGACATTGCCACTCTTTTGGTAATTTCGGACCGTTTTTACACCTTAGGGTTCAAAATTCAACATGTTCCGGGTTCCCCTGACGGTTCGGTGAATATTGGCCCACACATTACATCCATTGAGTCGACCACACAGGACCCTACAGCAACGTATCATATGTCGTAAGGTAGCATCACAGATGCTCAAAGCCCACTGGGAGCTGTTGTGTAATTACCCAAGATTATTCTTTTTCCCTGTGTAGTGACCATGCCTGACGATGTGGGTCCTCTTTCAATACAATGAACGTGAGCAAGCAGGATATGCGCTGTTGCTCCGTTACTGCTCATAACATGTTTAGTGAGTGAGATATGGGTTTTAATGTCATGTACACGAGATGAAACATGGTTGTGAGTCGTAAAACGGGCCCACATAGATAAAGTACGATACAAACCAGTCGAAAGGCGATTTTGTAGTTACTAACCTTACAGTCATCCGCTGTGCACGTTGTTGTCCATAAGGTGGAAAAATCTGGTAGATAGAGTGAAAGGGAAACAGGTATGTATGTATCTTAGTTTGTGCTTGGCCTTACGTGACTCAAGGCGACATATTTTCTCCATTTGTCTTCACTTCCGCGACTCCTCATCATTGAGCTTCCGAAGGTAACGGACGGTTCGCTCTTTCCGAAAGATGATAATCGAGTATTGAATGCCAGGGGACGTCGAGTCCGTCAAGAACATGGCGTTCAGAATTTAAAGGGACGAAGGGCTCGTTCAAGTTGGCAAAAATCAAACGCGGTAATTGCCGAAAAGCCCACCTCGACGGTAACGCCGACGCAATAAGTACTTTATCTTGTTTTTACACCATTTTAAACTTCATAACGAGTAATACTTTGGTATAAGGAATCCGTCGCCGCATGAAAAACAATGTCGAAAATTGCCACCAATCTACGAGATTAGATGTCGATACAATTGTAATCGGTATATCTAATCTTATCAGTGGCAACTTGCAACTTGGATGTGACCGCCGTTTTTTCCATCCCGTCATTGTAGCTTGCACATCATGATTTTATACCTTCTATTGCGCGGAAAAAGGATGATACGTAGACTTAATAGAGTCTATTAAATTGTACGTCGGCCTCATCATACCTCTTGGCCCATGTCTACGTATACTCTATGTTACCATCTTAATGCACATTAATCACTAAATCGCGTACCCGTTCCTATTCAACAATCTCTCGTTTCCGTATAAAATCTTCATTTTCTGTCTGGATCCTCAAAAGTAGAAATGAAGGGGGGCGGGATGAGTAGAGCAGTGATGTGATGGATTAGCCTTAGGGATATGTGACGTGGTGAAATGGCAAGCAGGAGGTCGTTGTCAGCGACTCAGTGAGAAAACCAGGATCATAAGGATTCCACTCATATACTCAGCGACGCGGAGCCTATGCAATAAGCTCTGTACCTAGAGCAAGACGACCTGCCTCACCTGGCACTCCACGCAGTGCGGTCACACCTCAGGCTGCACGACCGAGGGGATGCCAGGGAAGACATTCGGTGTACATACCATCTTTTCATGTAACGTTCTGAATTTCGCTCTGGGGCAAGCGAAGGGATTGATGGATTGAAGTTGGATTTAATGAGAGGGGGAACGTGAGGACAGAGGGGGCAAAATTGTCGATAAGAGCATGTTTCCTGTTTCAAACGATATATGACAAGTAAAAGTAACCGAATTCAAGGGTGGTAGAGGGTTGTTCTGACGATCACTACAGTTGAGCAGACTCAGTGACGAATGTTGACAGGAGGAAAAGCAGAGCCAGTGTGGGCGATGAGAAGGTAAAATAAGAGTTAGTTTTCAGCTTTGTAATTATCGTGACGCACCAATAATTGCGTGACCCTGGACGCTTTCCTCCCACATACTCATACACCGTCCTGAATCTGGGGCACCACTGGCACGATCAACAAAGGAACCTCAGTATTGAATTCATTGAGTTACGTGTATGCAACTGACGAACAAACGTCAGGAACATTAAGCAGGGAAAGACAAGAAAACGCACAAAATTAAATCTCATTTTATTACAGAAAAAAAAACGACTGAAATGGATCGACGTGAACCCTAGGAGGCCAACGAGAATAAAACACGTACGCACCTTGACTACCCGGATATAACAGATTACAGGACAAGTTGAACGAGAACGCTTGAAAGAATGTGACCTGGCGGGGCCTCTTCAGCGCGGAATAGATAATATGTAGTGCTGCTAGAGGTAGAATAAAAGTGATGGACCCTGTTGGCGATGATGATGGGAGTTGAGGACAACATTGACGACGCGTTGATGATGGTGCGTTGGCAGAGGAGGCCTTCAAAACAAACAGTGCCAAATACGCGCGCGCTCGCACACGCTCAAGTTTACGACTTTCGATTGGTCAAATAAACTGAAGAAAAACTCGCACCATACATTAGACATATCTGAATTAGTAATTGGGACTAATATGTGTAAAAGCGGAAGAAATAGATGACTCCGCACGGAAAGTTAATGTATTCTTCTTTGGCTCGGGGAAAGCACATCATTTGTGGGCGCCAAGATTCAACAGGCCTGAAGTCACTGAGTTGAAACAGATTGACTAATTCCCTGTGGTATAAGGAGGTATTGCGATTGTTTTTTTTCGGGTAAAATGAGTCCAAGTTGTATTGACATGAGTCAATTCTGTTGAAATCTTTACGCCGCAGCCCATGGCTTCCGTTCGGAATCCCTTGTGCTTCCCTAGCGTTTTCCGTCTAACCAATGTACTTTAAAGGGACAGCCGTGTGTATCCGTCTTGTTTTTTCGATGTTCATTATACATTTGAAGCGATTCTTAACCCGATATGGGTATGGTGAAAGTTATGTGGGCGGCGTCCTTTTGGTATTCACAACAACAACTGCATCGCCCACGTACATGCGACGCAGTGAAATACAATACTCGTCATGACTCGTGTGTATTGCCGGAGAAAAGAAATTTGTTCGTGGGTTCAAGTCCATGAGTCAACCGCAGTCCACTGCGGTGTTGTTCTCGAGGTATAAAAGGTCCCCAGAAATGAGTTCAAGCCCTCATCATCCTTTCACCGAATCACCAAGCACTGGCAAGACACACCACACGTACGCGTAGTTATATGCATCATACCGCATACCGCATAACAATAACAATAACGATGATGATACTCCAAGTGCGGCGTTCGATGCCGCAGATTCATGTACGAACTCATTACTCCTCCATCGTTGCTCTCCCGTTCTCATTACCATTCAATGTGCAACAGTTTCTTGATAGAATAAACGCTCAACGTCTCTGTTCAGGGACATTAAACAACGCTCAAAACACCTGCCAAGCGCTTGAGGTATCGATGAATAGTCCCCTGTCAGTCGTACAACAACGCCGGGTTCAAGCTATTCGAACACTGCGCAAACCCCCAGCCAAGCGATGAACGCATTGATTAGTGATGTGCCGGCTTGGCTTGGCCTGAAAGCCACGGCTT
>NHTK01005734.1:0-14777 GCA_002938355.1 Panaeolus cyanescens | reverse complement strand
TGGGCTGAGGCTAAGGAAGGCGCTGGGGACCAAGTTGAACATCGAGGGTTGGAAGTTGAACGTCGAAGTTCAACTTCAACCAATTTGAGAAGTTCAACCGTGGTGAAGTGTGGCCTTTTGAAGCGCAGGGAATTGCCGGATGATGTAAATTTCTCAGAGGCTTGATACGGCGGCTTGCACCTCCGGGAGGCTCCGGGAACCCATCAATTCGGCCCAATAGCTCGGATTTGAGGTGAAAGGGTCGAAACTTACCTCAGACTTCGTCCAAAATGGATAGTGACGTGAGGCCAAAAATATGAACATCATATTTTTTCAAAAAATATTGTATTCATATTGATTCGATACGAATTCATATTTTGTGATCATATTTTGAGGTCATTATTTTTTTCGGTCCTAATCCATATGAGCAGCGTGCAGCTGTGTACACCAAGCCTCGACAAGCTCCACAGGCTCCACTCGCATCAAAAGCTTGGCTTCCATTGGCGCTCGTCCCTAACCCAGTAAATGACAAGAAACTTCAGGGTTACAGACCCAAGTCTACATCTCTTCATCTATCTACACATATAGAGTTCGGACTCCTGTCATCAGGACCGCCTACGTGTCTCAAATACAAACGGATGTGGGTCGAAGCCGGCGGTGATATATATGTATGGCCAAAACTCCAAGTCCGGATCCTGACATTATTCAACACTTCATCAGGACATATCCAGCTTGGTACCTCGAACAAAGCGGACCGACCGTCACCGAAGTGGTACCGTAGAGCATATACTGGAACAGGCCGAGGCTCATCATACGTCATACCTCTATCATGATGTCCTGTTCCTGACATTCATAACTCAAAATTCGTGAGATAACAGAGTTGTCAGGTCGAAAGCATATTAAAGCCAAATTCAAATAATATGTAGATCCCACTTCGCCATCCGTAGTGGATAAGTCGGAGGGCTCAAACCACCGAGCTCAAGACAAGAATTTCAGTACAAAGCGTGTTTATTAATTTAAAATGTACATCCGTGATACCGTACTAAAGTAAGTAACCGTCCGTAAAGAGAAAGCATAACAAATAATCAAATCAATCAATCCAGTCAGGGAGGGGTAACTACTTAGTACATCTGGAACACGGCAATATCATCGATGAACGACCAAGCTGGGGCCTTGCCACCGCGGAAAGCAAGGACATCATTACCCGCAGCAGTGACCTGGAACGAGTAGAACTGCCAGTTCTGGAATCCAGGAGTAATGGTGGAAACAACGTTGCCGTTCCACATGATATCAATGAAAGCATCCGCTTCGAGAGTGGGTCCACTGAATGCGCTGGCTTGGAAAAAGTTGATCTGGTAGTTCTTTCCAGCAACGGTTTGGAGGGGTGAAGCAGGGGTGAGAGTGCCTGGAAGGTTATCGGCACCAGTGGCAGATCCGAGAAGACCCACACCAGAACCTGCGTGGGCATAAGGCTGGAAGTGGAAGATGGTGGCATCGAGAGTTCCACCAGCTGGGCTAGTACCGACCCAGTTGGCGTAGGAAGTGGTGAAACAGAAGTCGTTGCAAGCGTTGTATCCTTCGAAGCCACCATCGACGACGTAGTTCTTGCGGCGGTAGCCACGAGAGAAAGTGACTTGAAGGTCACCCTGACCCGTGTTAACGGCGCTGGAAGCATCGGCGACGATGAAGTACTGAATAATGTCAAAGTCAGTTCCCGAAATTAAATAGTGGGAAAAAGTTTAGGACCCACCATGCTGCAAGTGTATGTGGTAGGGTTGCCGTTGACAACTGCACGCCAGATGTTGAAGTACTGGCAGGCACCGCCTTGACCGTCAGCACCACGGTGGTTGCACTCCCAAGCACAGGCATCGACGTCGTAGCGGTCGAGGAAGGCGAAACCCATGTACTATAAATACCAATCTATTTTTAGCAACAGTGCGGGGACAAAGAGCGCACAAGATGCTTACTCCGGGGGCGTTATTGGCACCGTTGGTAGGACCGAACACGAGTTCATAGCCTTCAGGTGCTTCAGGGTCAACCAGAGTCTTGGCAGAGTAACCGCTGCTTTGTTGGATGTAGGTCAATCCCGCTGGAGGAGGCGCTAGCTGCTGACCACCCAAGTTGGTCTTCTCAGCAGCTGAATGAGTGTCGGCGTAGGCTGCACACTTCAAGTTGGAGAACTCTCGATCCAACCCAGGGTTATTGAACTCGTAGAAAAGATTGACGAACACTGTGAACAAGTTAAGAAACGCGTGCTGATAAGCGAATACTTGTGATACATACCACACTGAGGAATACCATCACAGAAAGCGAGACAGTCAGCAACGTTGTAGGTGGCATTGCTGACCAACGTGAAAGTTAGGTAGGCAGTTCCTTGAATGGAACCGTCACGGTCATTTGGGCCAGTGCCGGTTCCTGAGAAAACGAGCTGGTAGTCATTAATATCGCGTCGACGACGCGTATCAGTGTTGCTTGAGCTGGCACCGGAGTTCAGTTGACCATCAGGAAGGAGCTGGCCATCGACTGCAGTGATGACAGTGGGTTCAATGGGTTGATCGGGGTCACCGTCGGCGGTGGCCTTTTGATCAACGATGGCAGCAGTATTGGCAATGGTATCACTGTCAGTCACTGAAGCATTGGGGTCAAGTGTATTGGCTGGGTCATTCCAGATACCCTGGGAAGCAGGGGGGACGACCGTGGTGACCGCAGCTGTAGATGGACATTAATAAACGCGTCGATTATAGTAAAGCTTTCGAATACGTACCAGAAGCAGCCAAAGCAAGGGAGATGGTAGCAAAAAGCTTCGAGAAGGTGTACATCGTGAAAGAGAGAGACTAAGCTCGGAAGTAGAGAACCAACTCCTGGTTAGAATCCGCGTCGAAGGTTGGCTTTTTATCTGTCCGCCCCCTTCCGCCTGTTATAATAACCGTGCGTGAGCACCGAGCCTGGGACATTATTGGGACATTACAAGGCATACGATCCCGTAACGCGTTCCTGCTTCTAGATGGCAGGCAGGCACACATCGAGATATCATCGGGCAGATATTCAATCTGCCTCATAACGCTCCGAGAGGCCTTTGTCACCTCTTGTCCAGACCAATGTGGCAATAACATGGTGAATAATGCTCCGGTGCACAGAAGGGACTCCGATTCGGTATTCGAAGAGGAGTACCACCCTACGCTCATGGTCAGAAAGTGACGCGCTGGAAGAGTGGCCCAATCGTTGCGCAATCCCCGGTTCCAGCATTGGGTCTCTCGGATTGAATCCATCACGATGCCAGGAAGCTGATAAGGTAGTGCTTCTCCTTCCCGACTTCGCACCATCGTGTGTCGTAGGCTCTCCATGATTATCCTTCATCAGATTTGACGACGTTGCGTTGATTAAAACGCTGAATGACAATCTTCGCTGCTTGTTGGGATCATGGGCTGGGCCTCATGAAATGCATCATTAATACCTGATCCTACGAATACTATTCGTCAATATAGACGGTACTCGACGCGCCCTTGACGTGGGCAGATATGTCATAGCGAAGCTGATGTTGTATTTTGAGACTGAATGACGGGATTCTAGGGGGCAAACATACGTGGATCCAGCTGTAGGATTCATCGCACGAACAACCTCCCGCTCTACAGTATCCCCAAAGCTCTTCCGGATGATAGATCCGTCGAATGTCAAATACCTTGGACACATTGCACAGAGACAGAACAGACCATGGGAGTCATCAACATGGACGTGCCAGTCAAGTGTCCCAGGGCAGATTGTATTCCAATACATTTAGAATTCCCACGGTAAGAAGGCAGGCCAGGCCTTTAGCTTGCCCTAAACCGCCAATTCACCGTGTGGGGCTTTTTAAGTTTCATGACTGACGAGGAGGGGTTAAGCGTGATTTTTATTAAATTCATAAAATGAAGAGCATATATATTCCAAGTTATTGTCCTTGAGATAGGTATCAGCTGAACCGTTAATAGGACGTTGATTGGGTTGAACAAGTCATTCAGATAGATTAATTTAGCCATCGACGGGGGAATATCCTATTTTTGTTAGGATTGCAGACCAAAATTATTGGACGGAGGGGGCACGAGGGATGCCATCTACATCTTCCGAAACCTAGAGTAATAGTATAGCTTGTCAATGTCATCCAATCTGCGCAGCGCTAGAAAGATGACTCCCGCTTTGGCGACTGAAAAAGTCTGCGGCGATAACACGAAATGCCATTCTCAGACGGACTGAGATTTGGGTTATCGAGGGTAAGTAATTAATGTAAGTACAGCCTCGGCGTCAGATAAGCGTGAGTTGTTTCCGGTATTGTTATCCTCCGAGTGTAATCGACGGAGATTATATTTCCTAAAAGATATACGTCTTCAGCGTCATCTCTACACCTGCAAAGCAGGTCAGCTGTCTTGCTCATGCGATGAACATGGACCCTCGAAGCACACAGGACGAGGAGATTACCAGGATAAAACGCGGATATAATAGATTTCGGTAATTTGGGACAACAAAAATGTGCATAGATATCGGCTGTAAATCCGTTTTCCGAGTCTCGCCAGCGCTTGGATAATTTCCGTATATTTTTCTCGAGCTCGTGCATAGGTTCGAATGAAAGAACAAAAATTCGAACAACGATACCAATCTCCTATAGCTAGATTGTGCAGGGATGAAGAAAGAAATGGCTTCTTTGGGATATCGCAGATGATTTCGTAACAGGGAAAGGGAAACAACAGTGTCCTCTGACTCCTCTCCCAACCTGAGCAGGAGGTTTCAAAGATCCGTTACTTTCGAACATGTGTCTGGACTCTGTAAGTGAGTCGAATTCAAATATTTACCGCTTGCCAATGGACAAATACAACCAACTAGCTGAGCCGGAGTGCCTGCAATAAATTGTATTATAAATTTATATTGTTTCTTCGACAGTCCAACTTGTGATACGCCCAGGATACGCCCAGCCGCGCGTCGATCGCACGGCGGCAACGACTCAGTACTCAAATGACAACCCTTCGTCTCCGATACGAGCCTTAATTTCAATTCTACAGGTTCACGAAATTTCAATGGTAAAACCACTTTGAATACCGTAGATGAAAACAAAAAGCGATGCGAAGTGCAAAAGCAGACATCCCAAAGACAAGGTTAGAACAACGTGCATCTTCTCGAAATAGAACTGTAGCACAAATGCGAATAACATATACTAAAGATAGAAGGGCATGGATGCAGTAAAAAAATCCCTTGGAACTAGCAAACGGGGTTGTCAGATCTCGTGGATCCATGAGGGTTATACCCAATCGGGTGATCGTAGAAGGAGGGTTAACACCGAGCGACATGCTAAGCACGTCCGAGGGCAGAGCAGACCACAAAGCGCGGTTTTCAGCCAAATTTATCTTGTCGGACGCGGGCTGTCTCGAGAAATTTCATGGAAGACGGCGTTAGGGCTTACTCACAAGCGTTGCAGGTAGTTAGTCGGTGTACCCGAAAGCAGATGCGCCGGGATGACACGCGGACGGTGTACATGTTTTGACGTCGACAAGAACATAACAAGATGGATGGACGGTCCCGCCGTGACATGGCCGGACAGGCTGTCTTAATCATACACCCGGAGGCTTTGCGTTGATTATAATCACGAAGGCAGAACAGCTCTCGAGGATGTCCTTGTATTCATCATTTAGGTTTCAAGATGAATTGTTCCTTCATATTGCCCCACACTTCTCTACTCTGCACAGCCTATTTAGACAATAAGCACCTAGGATATTAAATTTTATTAGAAGTGAGAAATGAAGGAACACCAACACCTTGAGGCTTGTTGACTCGTAATCCTGAAATTGTATTCAGTGATTTCAATAGATTACAAACCTGCAAGCCACTTCAACCGTTTTCAATTGAATTGCCTTGTTTCACAGTGGCAGGCTACAACATAATAAAGGGTCATTAAAACGTCAAATATTCAAGAAAGTGGGCTTCACCGACCTCCAAGTTCCGAGCATTTGTGCCTAGAGCCCAAGGAACGCAAAGGAACAAGTAATGAATGAAGATCGAACGAGGTTAGAAAGGTGGCCCTAGGCTTGTCTACCGAGGGGATGGTTCCAACGGCACGAAACGCGAAATACTCCGTTAGTCTTCCCTCCGAGTGCGTGTCTTGAAGTCTGATCGCTCTGCCAAACGTCAGAAGACGGTGTACTAGTACGCCATCCAGGCTGATAAGGAGGTTGGAGTACAAGAAAAGCATGTGGCACACCTCAGATTTCACACCCGGATCCTTCAAGAGTCGATCTAGCATTGGAGAGAGTGATGAGGGCTATTATCAGACCATCATTGTATTTTCGAGCTTGAGCTGGCCGAGCCGCGTGCAAATCTACGTGTTTGAAGGAACAATAAAAAGGATCAGAATAAGAAGTACGATATTTCACGCGTAGAAAATGCGATTGGGCAATGTGAACATTGGCAATGAGGTGAGAGTAGAAGGAGTGTCGTTCGACAAATCCACGGGTCCAAGCCCCCACGACGGCCACTTCGGGGCTCCTTTTTGCCTCATCTCTTGCGCACACCCGCCATGATCCAAAAATACACCGCTCGGCGCGGAACAATCTATCCCACAATACGACCGACATGGGCACGGAGAAGGAGGTGATATAATTGAATTTAAAAAAAGAAAGGCATCATCATAATTCATTATACGCATCCGGAATGGCACACATGTACGCCGGAATTGATAAGGGATTAAGAGGACATGCAGCGCAGTCCGTGTGGGCTTCTAATTCCTCGAAGACGTGTGCACCAGAAAATAACTTAGCTGGTGCTCGGGAAGAAGTATCACAGGTATATTCGGCTTGCGAATACTTCGATGGTCTGGGCTGCGTGAATGAAATGACGATTCAGTAAATTAAAATACATCATACATAAGTACGTACCAGGAGATTGCACTCTTTCGACAGGATTCAGGCCATGGCACCGGCTACATGTGCGACACGATTGACACTTGGAATCCGAGAAGCCTACAGACAAAGGAAGGCCTTCTGAAGAGAAGATTCAGGATAAAGCTGCAACCCCGGAGGTAAGAAAGTAACCTCAACCTTTCAACTGTGGGTGTATCAGTCAAAGTCAAGGTTGAAGGATTTATAAATAAAAGGGATAAGAATTAAGATGTCATAGATATCAATGCGAACATCACGCTTGAGGTGATAGCCAAGGTTGATACAATGATAGGTGCTGTAATGCGGCTGTATGATCATGATCCAACACCTGACAATGTCAGGCGAGCTATGCAGACCTGCGAACAGACGACAATATTTACCAGGCAGCGTGCACGTCTGGACTTGCACAATGTGGTTAGGAACCCAAAATGCCCATGCCAGTGAGTGTGAATCGAAAAGGAAGACCTATGACCGACATGCAAGGGGATAGGTGGGTCTAGGGTTGTCCACGAGCTTGACGGTGATGAGATGATCCACCAAGGTTCATCCGCTGAGGTACATTGCACACAGGTACATTCCATACACCCAGGATGGTGGATATCAGATACACCTTTCAACTTGGACGTTCGTGCTCAAAGCGAGAAAAACGGAGGTTGGAAGCATGATGATGGCGGCCGATACAGATGTTATGATGCACGTCTGAGGTTTCTAGGCATCTAGTCACCAATCCAAACGTAGGCGAGAAGGAACGAGTGGATCATTGCCGGCGAAGCTAGCACTCTAGGTGGTTGGTTACCTGGCGTAGGCGAGAGATGATGCGACCATGCGAGATGAATGAAGCCAACAAGCAATGAAAGGTAACTGCAAAAAAAAGCGATGGGAAACTGAACAGGCCCCTCTTCGTTTCAGGCTCGTAGCTTGTAGTTTAATCTGGCGAAGAAGCGTCGAAGGCAATGGCGAGGAGATAAGATGCAGTGTTGGAGGGTTGGAGCTCGTTTCATGCGATTTGCGCGATGGATATGAAGAGGGGTGATTGGAAAGGGAATAGAGAAGGTTGGTCGGCGGTACTGGCTGCGAGGCTAACCAAGTTGAAGAAGACAGGGGTACTTTGGTGATGGTGCTATCTTTCCGCGATGGAACAACGGCGTAGATGCTGAGGCCTAGCCTTTGACGGGGAGGGAGAGACAGCAAAAGTAAGAATATTATTGCCTAGTAAAGTGTAGGTAGAGTCGTATTTGCGCCCATAGTCGTAATTGAAATCAGATGACATTGAAGCTTTAATGCATCCCATTAGCATCGGCGTTGAAAACGCTATAACTTCATAAGGGGAGAGGGGGAAAGTTAGTTCATACAATCATGATAACAAGATCATCGACAACACCTTCTTAAGTAAAGCAAAAAGTATAATATAAACCGAATTTCCTTGTCGTCCGGCGGCACTGCGATATAAAGGCCATGTGGAAGCCCAATGCAAAGCCAAAATACAGAGGGAAGAAGAGAGGAAGAAACGAATCCGGGAACATATCGGTAGGTCTTGGTGTGATTGCAGATACTCCCTGGATCATGAACAGGGGAGCAAGTCAGGCTTTTTGTACTTCAATGGATGAGGACTTCCACGGATTTACGACAAACCCCATCCCATCTTCAACCGTACCAAACCCAACCCAACCCAAAGTGCCCATGGCTGCTCAGGTGACCTAGGCAACTGATACCCAGTCCAAATGCATCATTGGATTCACTTGGTCTAGTCGGTACCGACTAGGGCCCATCATGATCAGCCCGCAGCATTCTCTCAGAGAACTTGCTGCAGGACCCGTGATACGTTACCAGTTTGCTAGACAGAATCTCGGGGCTGGCAGAATGCCGTACAATACCAGGTAACGGTTGAGTAACCCGATAGAGATGAAAGGAAGAACGCCATCCTCCAAGCGTCGATCTCGATCATTATCAAGGACTCGGTAATTAGTACGACCACGGTGGTACGGTTCCTTTCTTCCTGAGTATCGCGCTCGGGGGAAGGAGCTTGAATGGCTTGGTTGACCGATTGAATTGCCGGATGCGAATTCTGATCAGTTTTAAGAATGCATGCTGAACCCTGGTACGTGGATAGATGCAGATACGGTAATCTTGTGCGCGTTCATCAGTTATCTGTGGAGCAAGATAAATATAGTTGAGGATTTTGCAGTCGCAAACAGGATCTTGCCTTGGTTTTCTCCACGAAAATTTATTATTGTCCGGATACAGGCTTCGTCAACTATGTCATGACTTTGTTTCAACGGGGACATGTTGTGCATAGTTTCTGTTTAATGAAACGTAGGTAAGCCCGTTAACGTTTGGCCATCTTTTGCGAATGAAAAGATCAACCTAGCTATTTTTCGTGTAAGCCATACTGCACCCTTGACGATGCTTGTGAGTTTTTCATTGTCGAATACACCCATAGCAACAAAGGATTGCACGAGATATGACAGTGAACCACAAACCCTGGAACTTCATCGTTGCCACACAAAGTTGGCGTGGGCGATAATAAAACGGCAGAGAAGGTTAAAGCTCCAGCCTTGCGTAAACTGTTGGATTAAAAGATGCGACATATCCTGACCGCTTTTCAGGATGGTATGTGAGAAGCTGCATTGGTCGGATGTCACGATTACGAAGTTTTTGGCTTGACTTTGACGTGCAGAGTCAAGATATGCTAATATGACGTGGACGATAATCCATTCGCAGGGTGGTCTTGGAGACACCTTAATGAAAGATCATGGCCCCGGCTGGCAGCCCCTTCATATATTATTGGCTCCCGTAAAAGATTCGGGCTCTTGTCACGAATAGGAGCCTTTTTATACCTGATAAAAAGTCACTTCACTTTCCTATAGAAAGGTTATCAGTACGTCCTTGTAGCCAAAAAGTGACGCATACCTTATGATGCATTCTGAAGACTGTCACGCATTAAAAGCAGTCATCTGACAGCATTCCAGTCCAGAGCCAATTAGGCAAACCTCATGTAAAATGAAGGTTTTACATATGAACTGAATATTCAGGGCCATGAATAAAAGATTTTATCAGTAGAAATGCTAATTGCCTGGCAGTCTTTGTGGTGGTTTGAGTCCAAGTTGTGAATGATAATGGGGGGTTGATGACAAACATCCAAACAAGGTTATCGCGTGAAGACTGCCACCGACGCTTGTCCGCACAGATCTTTTCTCTGTCTCACCACCATCTCCAGCGTCCTCGACATATTTTTATTTCTTTTTCATCATTTGTACGCATTTTGTACATTCATTTTTTGTTTTTCTTTTCTTTTCTTTGGACAAGGAGCAATAGGGGGGTTTCAGGGTGCAAAGGCAGGGCCAACAACAACACCATAATCCAGGCAAACCGTGGTACCTGTCAACAGTTCAACTTGAACTGTCAATATCAGTGACGACGACTAGAGCAGAATCTTTTCATTTTTGGACGACGAACGAGATATTAAGTGGGTTGAAGTACTCTGACCAGAGGATCTAAAACGCTAGAGCTATCAGCTCCACTTGGGATACCGCTGTCACGACTTTCTACCTGGTGAGTTGGTTTCAATAATTTAATGTGAACATTGGGAGAAAGACACCCTGGACAATGTGTTCAGCACTTTATATACGCTGGAATCGATCATGAACGTGCCTCAGGGCAGTTGTGCACGTTGTCGCAGTAGGATAATGTTGCAAACTGACTTGAACTGCACAGACTTCCAGTCTTTTCTCGTATTACTCGTTTTGCAAATCGTTAAACCCGCTCACTGACGGTCTTCATTCCAGTCTACTGTTATTTTCCGCAGTTTTCTTTCGCATTTCAAGCATTATTATTTGTAGACTTTGATCTGCAAAGTCATTTGGACACTTGTTGCCACGACATCTCCTTATTTGCATTCACGAGTGAGTCTTTTAATCTCTTCAATATTTCTAGGCTCATCAACCGCTATTCAGATATCATATCATGTCTTCTCATAACTCACGACATACTCCATCTCCATCGCCATCTTTTTCACCTCACAACCATTCAACGACGAGCAAGCTTCCAAAGTTCCTCCAGAAACAATCTAATCGTGATAGGTCAAAATCGGTTACCGATCCTGGCCCTCATGGCAGCCCCACATCAAGCAGCCTTGCCAGTGATTCAAATTCTGTTTCTCCAGAGCCTGCCTATCCACACGCGGCACCCCCCAAGCCCCGTAGAAGTAAATTCTTAGGCCTCAAGGATAAGGACAAGGATAAAGCTGAGAAAGCGAGAAAGTCAATCGAAACCTCGCCACATGATCCCAACACATCATTTAACGGAACATCATCAGCCGAAGTAGACGAGCCACCTGTTATCGTCGAGCCAGTCGCTATACCTCGTTCCAGAACCCGTTCAGAACGTCATTCTGGGGCAGATTCCCATTCATTACCTGCTCTCTATTCCTCTACCTCTTCAAACTCTCGTATTGGCGACTTACCTACCCGTCTCTCGGGTTGGTTCTCGCATCTGAGCAACTCTTCCAGCGATCTTTCACTTCCAGCATTGTTAGCTCAACAATCGTCTCCTAAGAGTAATCGAGGTCCATCCGCCCTCCTCATTGCTGCCAAGAACGGCAAAGGCCACCTCGATAAAGCCATGCGATATCTACTCGACAGTGATGCCACACCTGACAAATGTACCGATCCTATCTGGCTCCTCGGCGTTCAGCACCCCGGCTACGAGCCATCCAACACCCCCATCAGCCCAACAACCCCTCAACATCCAGGCATGAAGCGTGTCTCTGGAGGCTCACCACCCCTAAGAGCATCTACCTCGTCCATGAATTCAAGTGCCGACCTTTCCCTTTCCCAAAGCACAAACTCCAAACAACCCAATCCGGCTGCTAATTGGCCCCCTGTGTTTTATTTGGACTTTACGTCCCGGATATGGCTGACATATCGCTCACAATTCCCTATCCCGATTCGGGATCTCAAGTTGGGTGATTTGTGTGGTCAGAATTGGGAGCAGGTGGCGATGACGCCTGTGCAGACCAAGTCAAGACCGTGGAATTGGGGAGGCGAGAAGAATTGGAGCAGCGATTCGGGGTGGGGGTGCATGCTTAGGACGGGTCAGAGTGTATTGGCTAATGCGTTGATCCATTATCATCTTGGAAGAGGTGCGTTTTTTCCTACCGGAGAATGATTGAAAGTGATGACTTACATGGTTTGCTGTTAGATTGGAGAAAACCGCCACATCCAGTGCTTACGGCTGATTTTGCTACCTATGTCCAGATCTTAACGTGGTTCTTGGATACACCTTCACCAGAGGCACCTTTTAGTGTCCATAGAATGGCTTTGGCTGGAAAGGATCTGGGTACGGATGTGGGCCAATGGTTTGGACCCAGTGTTGCTGCTGGTGCTCTTAGGTTTGTGTTTTTCCAGTTCGTATCGTGTCATGGCGACTGAGGTTATTTTTAGAACCCTTGTTCACTCTTTCCCCGAATGCGGTATGTCAGTGGCAGTAGCTAGTGACAGCACCCTTTATCAGAGTCAAGTTTACGCAGCTTCGCATGGAGAGACGAGTCGTTCACCTAAGAGGCGTCATAAGACGACATGGGGTGATCGACCTGTGCTTCTCCTGCTCCCTGTGCGGTTAGGCATTGATGGCGTTAACCCCATTTATTATGAGAGTGTCAAGGTTCGTGCCGCCAGTTTTTTTGTGTATTTAAAGGTACTAACAAAGACTCGTAGATGCTATACACCTTCCCTCAATCTGTTGGTATCGCAGGTGGTCGACCTAGCTCGTCGTACTATTTCGTCGGTTCTCAGGCCAACAACCTCTTCTACCTTGACCCACACAATGCAAGGCCCGCCATCCCACTACGACTTCCGGGTAACGATATGGAAGAAATGGATGCACCTGAATCCGATTACGAATACAAGAAGCATCGGTCCAAACAGCACAGATCCAGTACCCCCATCCAAACCGTGTCGTCCTCACAGAGCACCGTTTACCCCAGCCGCCATCAACGTAATCCCACTTCTCCTTCCTCGATCAAGACGGGTGGATCTTCAATTATTTCTGCTCCGGTTTCTCCATCGCCACTATCACACCAGCTCTCTGGATCTTCTACGGGATCTTCGTTTGACTCCCAGTCTCACTCTAGATCGCCGCCGCCTTCGTATCAGCAACATGTAGGCACCCATCATGGGCGTTGGAGATCTGCTTCAGCGAGCCAGCCTGGCTCACCTGCGCCTTTGCGTCGTGCAGACCTTCCTGATGATCGCGATATGAGTTTGGGTGACTTGGTTGGACCGAGTGGGAGTGCTGAAGGGTTGGACCCGATTCAGATCCATTATTGCAATGCGTATAGTGCTGCTGAGTTGAAGACGTTCCATTGCGAGCGTGTTAGGAAGATGCCACTTAGTGGACTTGATCCTAGTATGCTTATTGGATTTTTGTGTCGTGATGAGGCGGATTGGGAGGATTTTAAGAGGAGAGTTGAGAGGGTTCGTATTTTGTTTTTCTTGATACTTTGCTTTACTGATATTTTTGTTCAGCTTCCTCGTCAGATCTTTTCGCTCCAGGATGAACCACCATCATGGCCGTCTGACTCGGATGATAATATGGGGTTGGAGTCTATCTCTGAGCCTGATCCGGACGATATTTTGTTGGAGGATGATGATAGTGGATTGTTGGGCAAGGAGGATGGTGATCGTGATGACGAAGACGAAGACGAGGATGATCTGGATGACGCAGAGGGAGAACAGTTCTTTGACACCCGTTCAGAGTCTGCATCCATGTCCAGTGCTAGCGGACCTAGCCGTCATGGAAGGAGTCACCGCAGCAGGAGCGAGGATCTTGACACTGAAGAAGACCCAGTTGACCCATTGACACCTGGTGCAAACTCGAAGTTTGATATCATTGAGCCGAGGAAGGTCAAGGCGGAGCAGAAGGGCAAGGACGATGATGGCGTCGAGTTCCCTCCCGAAGATGACTTCAACGATGATATTGAAGATGATTGGATTGACCCTTCGTTGCCTACCCCTACGCCATCTGGACATCTCCCTATGCCTCCTACGCCTGCTACTGCTGTCCCAGCAGCGGTTGCTCCCTCTCAGATTCCGAAGAAGAAGGATTTGCCACCACGCCCGCTCCCTGCAACACCTCATTCCCGTCCCAAGGAATCAGACTCAACACCCTCTCATCCCTCGTCGTCGTCCAGTGCCGCTGCTGCATCCACTTCTGCCCCCCGCATGTCCAAGTCCAAGTCATCTACGTCGACGAAAAGCGGCAGCGGTTCAAAGTCGACGTCGAAGAAGAAGAGGCAGTTGCCGGTTCCTGTGCCCCAGGTTCGCGTCCCGTCGTCGTCGCAGTCGTATTACCAGCAGCAACCACCGCAGGAGCATTATCCGTTCCCGGTTACGCCTGCTGAGGATAGTGGATCGGGAGGTGCTGGTGGTGAGAGGTCGAGGAATACGTCGAGTAGTAGGGATCTGAGCAAGAGGATGCATACCGCACGTGCAAGGGATGGAGGACGGACACAGAGTGGTGGGGTTAAGGGAATTTTGACAGACGATTAGGTTGCTCTTGGCCCTTATGCCTGCCACCCATGCTCGTCGATCTGCGATCCGTCTATGCCCCCGTTCTTCCTATATTGCTTCTCCTTATGCCCCGCCGACAATATCCAAGTCGGTTTAATGGATCCATTCACACATTTGAACCAATCCCTTGCGTCTTGTAACAGATACCATGCTTTCATTCCTGAAACAACATCCCATTCTACACGTATCATTTTCTGAACGCTTTTGGTTTTTTTACCTCAAGGCCTCTTCGTCTTTTGCGTATTCTTTTCGAAGTGCTACTTGTGCTGGGCGGTTTTACCTTTTGCTATGCCCGTCTTAAACAGGGTCTCACTATTTCGTCTTCTGTTTT
>NHTK01005733.1:0-14759 GCA_002938355.1 Panaeolus cyanescens | reverse complement strand
GCGCCTAAGCTTGAATCAAACCATACCGTTCCGTGGCATAGATATGCGATTCATCGTCCCCATGCTCGTGTTCAGGTACAAACACAGATGCTATGGAAAGCACAATGCATATACCGAGCATAGCCGTGCTGGAGGCGCTTACGCTGAGCGGTAGCCTTGACCACGAAAACAGCAACATCCCTAATATCGCGAGCACAAAGCCCAGCAAGGATAACATGATGGATAACGAATGAAAATGACTGAGGAGCAGTGTGGGAGGTTGCATTCGGCGGAATGGACCGACTTGTACGAGGTGGGGATTTCTGGAGAACAAGGGACGACCGTCTGCTGAATGAAAAGAAGACGGGACACGGATAGGGCCTGGTACAGGATCAGTGTTGCGAGATGCTACGAATCTCACATGGCTCGCTGCATTGACACGGGAATGATCTGCATTTTGCAATGGGGGGAGGTCAGAAGGAGGCTCCTTTTCTTTGTTGTTATTCTCTTGAGGTTGATTTCCGGAACTGGCGTCAGAATTTTCTTGATGTTTTATTAGTGCTTCCACTTCTTCCTGTCTTGCTACCTTCAGTTTGTGTCGGATAAGGAAGAAAGCCGCAAGAAAGGAAACGATGGCTGGTCGGAATATGATCATTATATGAGATTCATGCGCAGAAAAGCAGCGTACCAGCACTAGAATGAATAAGAAGTGCTCCCATAAGGGAGATATTGCACAATTGAAATATAACAGAGTCAGCCGCTGTTGCGTCAGATGGAGTAGTGATCGTTAACAAAGAAGCTTCAATCGACACGAAAAATGTAGTCTATTAAAAATAATCACGATATTTAGATAGGCCAAAACGCGCACATTTCATACTCACAATAACACTGATGAGCTGCAGTCTATCCATCCAGGATTCAATCAAATCTCTTAGGGCTTCCTTGCGTCGCTCTTCATCTTCTTTATCAATGTCTTCTTGCGTGACTGTGGCCAATTCAAATTTGATTGTATGTTAAAAAAAGCATGCTTTAAATACCTGTTCGGTTTATTGGACTTATTGTCCCGGGACTCTCAGTTACTATGTAAAAAATTAGCCTTTGAATAACATCATTTTAGAGTACATGGAGACCTACAGCGAAGAGGTGACATATCTAGACGTGAAAGATATCTCTTCCCAAGAATTGGTCGAGTGTGTCGTAGATTATGCATTGTCTGTCGTCTTGTTCACAAGGTCGCTGCTCCATCAATTGCGATGAGCGGCTCAGTTATATATCCAACAGGCCAAACTTAAGGAATACTAAATGTGGAATGTGAGTATTAGAAGCGGAGGGCATGATGCAATCCTACTTGCATCTAATATTACTGAAGCTTGATGTGTGAACGGGAAATTTGACAAGAATCCTTTCTCCAAGAAATCGAGGCAGCTAGAACTGTAGAAGACCATGAGTGGAGATGTGTCAATGGTGCTTGTGGAGACATCTAATCAACGTAGTTTTCGGAAACGAATGCCTCCCTGAGAATCGCATTCGAAGGCCACTGCTCCATTATTCGAAATGACTTGCAGTATAGATTTGACATTCTTACCCTGTCACGAAGAAGCTGAAGGCAAAAAAAATCAATCACATGATGGAAACAAGGTCGGTATGAGGTGAACTGACCTCGCATGAGCTCAAACAACCATAAGATGAAACGCACAAAAAACTGGATTCAATTCTAATCAATACGTTACCCTCCGACGTCATAACAACGAATTTCTGCTTTGACCAAAACATCCAAGAGGATAACTAAACCGGATATCCTATTATGTTGCTACAACAGATTTACAGGCAGTGTACGGCTGGAGGGTCGCTGTGGGGATTGTGAGCTGGTTCTTATATCGAACCAGAATATCCTCGCGTTTTTTGAATATAAGAGTGCGGTAGCAAGTCATGGTATGTCGCGGGGCATGTGATGACGAGGGCTTGTGGATGAGAATTGTGAAAAACAATCACTTTGGTTGTGACGCAATGAGTTCGCGTAGGTAATGAGGGATGTAGAGAAGATAAATTGTTCAGACATTTGCGCTGAACTGGTCTTTTCCTTTTGAACGTTCCATGGCTGGATTTGAAGTTAGTCAAACAGTTTGCCTTTTAACAATAAAATAACAGCCATACGATTGTAATGAAGCAGTTTTTCAATGAGGTCGACGTGTGTGAGGACCATCCGACGACAGCAGTATCGCTTTAGTTGTAGCTCATCCAGGGCTTCACTATTTCATTGAAATCATTAGAATTCGTGGAGATCCTGATACAAGAATAGCATACCCTTCGCTCATATCCCGTGCAAGCATCTCCAGATAAGCATTCCACTTGTCACCAATAACCTTTCCACATGAAAAGCATCTAACAGGGATAATCTATTTGTTTTTTAAGAAAAACATAAATATCCAACAAGTGAACATAGGTAAACAGACTAACCATGGCTTATTGGACCAACAATGGTGGTGGTGCAAGAGAAACACAGATGATTAGTCAGCACATGACTTGATGCGAACTTGATCCGCTCAGCTGGCCCGACCGCCGCCTTGTATCCCCTTTATGGTGTGAAGCGCTCGATTTTGATGGGCACAACCGTCGACAGGTTTCCGAGTCAAGATACAATAATCCCAAAATTACTAATTGATGGTGAATATCTGTATCACCCGAAATTTGCAACTGCGTTGAAGCCACCATCTTCTTGGCTTTCGTTCTGCAAATTGTGATTTTGGAAATTGGGAGTTTACATCTACAATGCAGGGGCGGGTTTCGTCGGTTCCTGGTGGGTGTATATTTGCGCCCACACAGATGCTATATAGTGCATACTACGTTGGCAAGATACGAGGCAACCTTTGTTTCCTATGCAGACTCGGACTTTGTCTGCCTCCCTACCCATCGAAATCCTCGACAGAATTCTTCAGGCGCTTAATTACTCCAACGACACCCACAGCTTGAAAAACTGCTCCTTGGTTTCTCATATATTCTTACAACCCTCAAGAAGATACCTCTTCCAGAGGGTTTCTGTCCATATCGCAATTTCTCACCTTGATTCCATCCCCCATGTGCACCAAAGCGATTTTCTGCAGTTCCTATCTGACAATGATCATGTCGCCTCGTTCATGCGTGAACTCCGCCTCGTACCTCGTTCAGTGTCTCCTCTCGTTGATAGACCCCAGCTTTCCAGCTCGGGATACATTGGGGAGTTATCGAGTCAACAGCCTGTCCAGCTTCTCATTTCTCTCGAGATGTTCGCCTCTAAGTTGGAGGCACTTCGTAAAAAGGCCCTCGGTCTTTGGCGTCTGAGCATCATCGCTGATATGCTTTACGACTGGACAGCATTAAATGACAAACTCCGGTCTGCAGTGCTATCATTCTGTACTATCCCAACATTGCAAGCTTTAGAGTTGAAATATCTTGGGATGTCCACAGCGGAGCTCGAGGGCTTTATCGGCTGCAACTCGCCCTTAACGTCGCTCGTGCTTCACGGTATACATCAAGTGAAACCCAATGCCTTTGGCAATGCGTTCTCCCAGTCTCATTCTATGGAAATGTGCCAGCAGAAAGGAATACCTCAGCTCGACCTTGATGTACTCGTTGAGAACACTGGGTCATCAACACTGATGGTCAACCTCGTGCACAAAGCAGGAAGTCGCCTTTCTTCGCTTAAGTGGCATTCATCGCCATCTGTGGGTACGTATAAAGCCAATATTAACGCGCTGTATGCATGCATCACTAACTGGAAATATTGCTCCCAGTTGATCAAGACTCATACTTTCACCGCCTCAGCCTCCACCTGCTCCCCAATTTAAAGCATATTGCGGTCAGCGTCCCTCTTAGGTCAAACATAGGATTAGAAGAGCTCAACAGCTTTCTATCTGGAATGAACCAAACAGACGGCGTTTGGCCAGCTTCCGACGGCGTAGATACGAGGGAACGAGGGCTACCGCTGCGAAGCATCACCTTGGAACTTGACTGCCAAAAAGTGCCCAACAGTCGAGTTTACTCAAATTGGAATTGGTCCTTGCTTGACGAAATCCTAACATCCACGCAGCCAGCACATGATACCCCTGGAGCCACACATGCATCCCAATTCCCAATCTCTTACCCAAATCTCGAGAGTGTGGTGTTGTCAGTCAAGCCAATGCCCACGTTGACACGCCCCATGGCACGCCACGCAATTCTTGAAGAATTATTCGGTATCTTCCAGCAAATGTTACCATACGCAAATTCGAGAAAGTTGCTCCAGAAGCAATCATTTTGAACACAGGATGTACAAAATAGCTTGAATGCCATATATCCCCCCATGTGTGTCATTGTCGAGTATACCTATAAAATGCTAGATCACTAGAAGCACAAAAAAAATGCCCGTTCATCACACCCACCTCACTTGTACTCTTTCACGTATTTAAAAACACCTTCCTGCTCGCTACAAGGGGTCATCACCAATAAAGGAACGTCATCGATCTGCGGGAGGTGGATGATTTGAGGATATTGATCTGGTTCATGAATCTCAATGCTACGCAGCCAACGGACGGTAGCATTTGCCTGCTTGTGGTGTAATTGCCAATGTTGTGTAACGATATCGAGCTTCTGGGTCGTGGCGGCTGAAAATAAAGTAAGTGACCTCAATTGCTTTGAGGACGGCCTGGAGATGATCGAGGTTATCTGTCGACATGATATCAGCCACTGAGCAAGCTCAAGAATCAACGGAAATAAACTCACCATGAACTGTAGAGCTTGTTCGACCCCTTCATCATAGTTTAAAGTCAGACTGCAGTCCGTCAGACGAAAACAAGGCATCAGAGATTTAGCGAAACTGGGACAGAAGCAGAAAGGACGCCAGGTGTTCGCGTGTATTTGTAGAGTCGTAATTGTGGCGCAGTGGTTAGGTAGTGCGACCTTGAAAAAGAACTCTGAATCCTCTTCTAGTGCGGCAGCTCCCAGATAATCCGGTTTCTTCGGCGCATTCACCTCCAACATTACGAATCGCGTCAACCCAGAGAACGAGGCGATGTATCCCATCATAGGGCGGGAGAACGAGTCGACTTCAAGTTCTTCAAGATGAATGTTTGAGGATTTAAGGTTATCCCAGATACTAGAGAGGGTTGGATCCATGCCTTGCAATTTAAGTGATTTCATTACTGGAATGTGTGTGATAACGGCAGCATCTTCAGATAAAAGGCTGTGGGTGATTCTGAGGTGTTTCAATGCCCGAAGAGAGACGATATTGGGAGATGAAATGAGGAGGTTCTGGCAAGGGGAGTCCGCCCTCGTGTGCGATAACTGGATGTCGAGGTCCTCTAAGAGCGAGTTGGACATAACTGCATCGCGAATTTGGTCAACGGTGCTCGAAATGAATGCCAACTCTGCGTTGAGAACAAGTTTAAGTTTCGTCACAGTGGTGGTGTTTGGAATAGGAAGCGGCGCGGTCCAGTTGAAGAAATCCCCAGCGTCCATCGATAAGTGTTCGAGGGGCAACGCGGACAGATGGGGTAGAATTAGTGGAAAGTATTTCATATCCTGGATACTGAGCTTTTCCATACTAAAATCAAATAAGCAAGCAATGGAAAGGAATATATAAATCACAACATACCAAACGTAGCGCAGGTTCTTCATACATGAGATTGCTTGCCCTAGATATGACTCGAGGCAGTCTTCGATGAGCGCTTCTCGAATCCTTCTCTCAGCATTGTTGGATATCTTCTGTCTAGGACACAATGCCGAAATCCTCAGCGTTTGGGCATTAGAGCATAAAGGACTATTTCCATAGGCAACCTGCTGTAAGTGTGATGCCAATGAAGCATCCGGATTCCTGTTCACGTCTGCGTAAAAGTCGAAGACCACTTCCGAGAACAAGAGTGGGATAATGACGGCGTTGAGCTCCTTGCAAACAAGGCGTAAATTTCCGAGGCTGCTGGGAGCTCGACCTTGAACCTCAACATTGCTGACAGAAAGCATCCGAAAAACATCGAATACGCTCGCTAGATGCAGGTTCTGTATTTTACGCCATGAGTAGAGCGACTCGCATATCTTGTGAATGAGCTCTGGGGGAAGGAGGGTTAGCATGATGTGAGTTTTACAACCAGCTAGTCAGCGCTCTATTTAACGAGATGCGTTAGTATGGGCAATCAACTCATGTACGAAAAGAATGCTCACAGAAGCAGCTTTGGGGTCAATGGCGAGGAAGTGGCGCTGCCATTTTTACGCTAGGATGTCCTCAACGTGCCCGAGTTTAAAACCAGCTTCCACTGAATGTTCATTAAAATTTAAAAGACAGTGACATAAAATATTAAGGCGAGAGATGGAAAAGTTAGAATGAGGGTAAAGTGCATGTTGCATCAACTGTTCTATATCATGTAACTAGAGTGCGTTGCAGATCGAACTTATGATGGAGCGAGCAGCATCTTGGCGGGGTCCTCAAGGTATTCCTTGAGCTTGACTATACACGGTGTCAATGATCGGAACCTAATAGACAAGGATAAGAGCTTACCTAGGAAAGTCACGGCTTCACGTCCATCAAGCAAACGATGGTCATACGTCAATGCGACAACCATGATGGGCCGGATGACAATCTGACCATCGACAACCACTGGGCGGTCTTTAATGGTGTGCATTCCTGATGTGAAAATTAATTATTTTGTTCATGGACATGAGGTAGGATGACATACCAAGAACAGCAGCTTGAGGAAGGTTGATAATGGGGGTACCATACAACGAGCCAAAGACTCCGCCGTTAGAGCTGAAGAGAAGTCAGGACAGGATATAAGGGTAATTAGTGAACGTCTCACATGGTGAAAGTGCCACCAGCCATGTCCTCCAATCCAAGCTTGCCATCACGGGCCTAGTGAAACGTCAATACCGCATGCAAAAGGCATAAATAGATCATACCTTTTTGCCGAGGGCAGCGATTTCCTGTTCGATTTGGATCAAGGAAAGGTTTTCAGCATTACGTACAACGGGAGTAACAAGACCCTTGGGAGTGGCGACAGCGACGCTCAAATCGACGTAGTCTCGGTAGACGATTTCCTCTCCTTCGATGCTAGCATTGGCGACCGGGATTTCCTTCAAGGCCAGGACGGAGGCACGTGCAAAGAATGACATAAATCCGAGTTTGACGTCATGCTCCTTCTGAACGGCATCTTTGTACTTTTTCCGCATGGACACGAGAGCAGACATATCGATTTCATTGAAGGTGGTGAGGGAAGCTGCAGCATTTTGGGACTGCTTGAGACGCTCGGCGATGCGAAGACGCATGCGATTCATTTTCACCTATTCACAGGGTCGATGAGTATGACAAGCTGGGATAAAGGATTTTACAACATACACGGGTCTCATTCCTGCTTCCGGGGACAGGTCGAGGAGCGGGAGGTTGGGACTTTTCTTCCTTCTTTTTTTCTTTTTTCTCCTCCTTCTTGGGTTTGTCTTCCTTCTTTGACTCTTTAGGTTGCTCTTGAGGTGGAGGAGGGGAGGCTGGTTGTGACGTCTGCTTGGGGGTTTCAGCAGCCTCCGTCTTGGCTGCAGGAGCGGGCGACTCCTCCTTGGCTGGGGCTTCAGAGGCTGGGGCTGCTGCAAAAGAGATGGGTAAGTTCCGGTCAACAGCACCCATCTCAAGGGAACCTACATGATTCGAATTCACCTTCCTCAATGACGAAAAGATCTTGACCAACAGTAACAGTGTCTTCTTCGTTGGCAAGGAGCTTGACGATTTTACCGGCTTGAGGAGCGTTTACGGAGACGTCGATCTGAGGTAAAAATGCAGGCGTAAGGACAAGGTCCCCGAAGAAGCAGACATATCAGAAACGATATCTGCTTTACACGGACCTTGTCTGTTTCGATTGTTGCGACCTCCTCGTCGGCTGCAACTGTGTCGCCAACTTGTTTTGACCAAGATTTCAGGGTGCCCTCGCTAATAGATTCTGCCATCTGGGGAACTTTGACAGTTTGGGCTGTGATATGAAAAAGATAGCATTTTAGAAGCTTGTTCCTTCTAGAATCCAAGTATCATACCTTGCAAAAGACGAGAAGAGTGGAACTGCGCTAATCTTGCACGAGCACTGAGCAATAGTCGTCATTAAAAAATCAGAATGAAGGTTCGGAGCCAACGTACAGTAGCTGAGAAGCATTTTGAAGGTCTCTCGAGCGAAGTACGCCACGACCACGGGCGATGGCAATAATGTTTCTCGACAACATTGTGAACGATGAGGAAAGAGTAATTTGTGACGTTGAGCAAAGTTGCCAGCAGCGAGCAACGGTTCTTGCTGTAATTTGTATGTCCGTGCTTGGACACCATCGATGACATAATACTTCCCTCTTCATCCATCTCCCAACCAATCATCAGTCTACTTTGCTTTTCCGTCGTCGTCGAAAATAATCGGAATTATAACTCCTTCGTGGAGGTTCGGAACACTGGCTTGATGTGTTTTTTCGGGAAATTTTCTCTGCTTTGTTCAGGTTAAAAGAGAGACAGAACCGTCGACTGGCCAAACATTTGTTATGAGGAAACGCTTGCTCGTACACTTCAAGGTTCCTCTTCTAGCGGCACTATCTGCATCAGATCTGCATGCTAGGATACCCTGTGTGTCTATAACAGACCAATACTGGGCGTCTATTTTCTGCCTAGGTGCTTCTGCTCAAATTACAGGTGGTGCGATTTAATCTGCTCGTCGCAGGATTAAAAGCTTGTAACATCTCAGGTATTTGCTCGGGGTGACGTCTTTTAGTGTGTGGGATTTTTCATTCTCATATCCTTCACTCGGAAAGGACGTCGAATCGGTACACGGAACAGAGATACATATTTGTGTAAGTAAATTGGTGATACCCACGACGTCCATTATAATGTTCTAACCCATTCCGTCCTTGATTGTTTCATCCTGCTTTTGTTCTCTCTGTCAAGGGTTGGCGAAAGGTGTCTTTGGATATGTCGAGGACACGAGGAGCAACTTTTTGCCCACTTCAATGACCAATGAAACCCCCACCGAAAATTCACAATAGATCGAGAGTCACGGCTAAATTCCCAATAGATCGAGAGTCACAGCTCAATCACACTCCGACGCTCTTCACAAATTCCTGGAATTGCGTTTGCATACATTCAAGCGGTTCAAAAAACCACACTCAAGACGTGGAGCTTGAGAGGTCGAAATAACATGAAACGTGATGTTTTGAGGATACAATTGAAAGTTGCCCCTAGGCTCTAGACCTCTCAATCAATATGTACGCAGCCAAAGTGTCAAGGATTGATGGAGTAATTGTAGGGAAGTAAGTATGAGCGTTTTGATTGGATGATGCGGGCAACGAATGGCAGTCCAGGGATCAGATATTTCTGTCGGCGTTGCGATGCACCTCCAATGAACCACAGCGCCGGTGCGATACAGTTGTGATGTGGCTAATGATCCAGGTTTGAATGGCTAGTGCTCCCAGGGCTAAGTGGAGGTTACATAAAACCGCACAACGACAAGTTTCTTTTCTGATTCTTTTGCTTTTGCCACTCATCTTCTCAGTTTTACAGCCACTGCTTCTCTCAATGCCCTTTACAGATTTGCCACTCGAGCTCATCGAGCAAATCGTCTCGAATGTGAGGTTTAAACTTCATAGAAGTGATTCATCGTTCTGACAATTCAATGTAGCTTTGCCATGGAACATTTGCAGATTCAAAACGCGCTCGTTATTACAGTATTCTGCGCCAACTGTCGCGTTACATGAACCAACTGCTTCTACCCGTTGTTTTCTCTCAGATAACTTTGGACTTTCATGTCTGTCACCAAATATCCTACGATTCCCAGCTTGCTGCCATCGTCTCTCCGAACAGTCCGGTCGCGCGTTATGCCCGGACTCTCAGGATCCTTTGCCTTTCTCCACTGCAGGATCGTGATGAGAAAGACGGAAGAGGTGCCTTCATGGGCGAGGAATGGGAGAAAATCAACAAATCTATCAGGATATCCGCCAAAGCCTTATCCCTAATCGTCGAGAAGAACCTCGGGGCGATGTTGTCAGCATTGAAAAACATCCAAAATATCGTGTTAGTTCTCTTATCCGAGATTATTGGCTGCCTTACAAATTTACAAGACTAACTGACATACCGCAGATATCATATACATTCGAACGACCCCATTCAACAGATGGTCGGGCACATTGCGCGTATGCCCCGTCTAAACAACCTCACGATTGTTTTAAAAGACAAGATTCCGGCAGGCATCCCACAAAGCTTCGTCAACATTACTGGCCTTCATTCGCTGACGCTTCAGTCAAGTGCACGAAACCGGGACATATCTCCTGCATCATTCTCCCGACTGATCTGTCAAAACCCGAGTCTGAAGAGTCTTGTCATTCGTGGATTTGCTGCGGAGGCGAATTTGGATGCGTTGTTTGCATATACCCCGCAGAATGCTCGTACCCTGCAAATTAGCCACTTCGATGTTGATGCAGTGGGCTTGTCAGCATCACAAAACACTCTCCAAAATTTCCGACTGCTCACATCCCTGGACCTCACCAGGCTTCAAAAAGAACTGGACGCACCCGAGTTTTGGCAAGGCTTGACCACCCAGGCTACCAAGCTTGGCATCCGGACGTTGAGGAGTTATCACGTCGACTATCTCCTTTCTTATCGAGGTCTGAAGGAGCTTTGTATCGAAGAGGTCGGAGGGGACTTGAACCCCTCGAGAATCTTTACAGATATTCTTCCTTTGCACCAAGGCACGCTTAGGAAACTGACTTTGGGCTCGTATTCCTCCCGCGCCATATTTGTAACGCAGGAGGTGATCGAAGAACTTCGTCGATGTCAATATCTTCGAAACCTGTCCCTGGTCTACAACGCACAGGATATCATCATCAAGGACAATAATATCCCCCTCTTAGTGAGTATCGCTTCGTGTTTCGTATTTTTGTCTTGCATTGATGAACTTGACTTTACAGAGAGATACCATCGAACTCGCCAGAGCATTACCTCAACTACAGAGCCTATCTCTAGGATGCTGTCATCCAACAGATGACAACGGAAACAACGGTCCTTCATATGGCAAAATGCTCATGGGGGGAGCAACGAATATCATGTTCTCTGCGATCAAGAAGTACCAATTCAACCACAACTACCTACCTGGACTCTCGCTTCATATTCCGCAAGCTGGCGTGTTGTGCAATTTTGGGCCGGTCGGTGGTAGATTTGGGTTTATTCCGATCCGCGAGGAGCATCCCCCCGACTATGCCATGCGGCCGCCTCAGTTCTGGACGGCTTATGAGCTTCGTAAGGCCAGCAAGGTCAGCTTTATGAAGAAGACCAAGAGGTTGTTTTCAAAAAAGCGTATATAGTCGATATGCATGTAAAGGGATTTCTAGTGTATGTTGTTGCTTGTAACATTATTTTCACTTTGTATAATATTATATATACCTTCGTCGACTTGCTTTGATGCATATTTTCATTCGGAAATAATCCTGTGTCTTGATTCGATGTTCTTCAGCGCAAGCACAGCTTTCAGTCCTTGATGGAATTGTGTTGTCGACTCAATCGGACTCCGGATCCGTTTACAACAGAATCAACCCCGCCCTGCATGGAGGTATATAAACCTTATCGCCAGAAATATCACGCATTCCTACCCACAACACAATACGTATCCAACACCTTATATCACTACCAGAAGTGATCAATCATGTCATCCGGTGCACCATCACCCCCCATCTCCAGATCTCCGAGTCCAGTGGATTTTAGCACCGTCGAAGTAAATTTAGATGCACCTCCACAATTATCTCCAACCCTTCCTGCGTTTAACCTCCTCGACCTTCCTCTAGAGCTCATTGAGCGTATCTGTAGGGCTATACCCCTATTCGAAAGACGAACACGCACAGATACTGTCACATTAACCAAACCAACTATTGGTCTGGACGAATGGGAGTACCGTATAGCAGATATCCCTAAACCCAGGCAAGATCTCAGCAACCTGCGTCTGACATGTCGCTTCATGAACGAAGTCATCGAGCCCATTATATTCTCTGACGTGGTCTTTCATTTCACTCCGCAAAGGGAGAGTATCGATGTGTTGGTTGGGGATCTGGAGAAGATGGCTGCAGGAACACATCCAGTGTGTAAACACGCCAAGTCATTGTATGTGGTGGAACTCGCGGTGATGGGGTTGAAGCAAGATGGAACGATGCACGAGGTAACAGATGCTTGGAGGGAGCGCCTTGGTCCTGAAGATGATGCTGAGGAAGTAGAGAGGAGGTTCAAGAGAAATGTTAGGTTGGGAGAGACAGTGAATAAATATTTCAGAGAGGCAATTGGAAACATGAAGAGCTTGGAACGCGTAGCGTAAGTGGCACTTCAGTAATCAGGGTATCATAGCTGATGGCCACCCCCTTAGAATTATCGTCAAGGACGATGTTGATGCTAGTTACACCCCCCACATACTAAAGTGCATGAAGGGTTTACCTCTCCTAGAGGAAATACTCTTCTCTGGCAATCAAGGAAAAACACATTCGCTCCAATTCCGAGATCTCGTCATGGATAGCTTCAGCCACTTACGTCGCGTCAATATCGATGGGTTCAGCTTTGAGGATCCCGACAAAACAATCACGAAATACATGGCGGACATGTTTGCGACGGCCAACCTTTGGACCCACGTCAGGCTTAACGACTTCGTTGGCCTAGCCCTAACTGACGTCCTCAAAGCTTTGCGACCTGCCCGCGAGCTCACTTGCCTCGACCTGCAACTCTACGACATGAAAATCAGCCCTCTCACTCCAATCAGTTACTCGCAGTTCAGCTCGCTGACCTCCCTTAGCTTGATCTCTCGAGACGACCCCGTCGACCCCAACTTTTGGACTGGCTTGAGGAAAGAACATATTCGACTGCGCAGGCTGCGTACTGATGGACTGTCCTTCGAATTTTTCGAGTACCTCACCTCCTACAACAACCTCCAGCACCTACAGATTGATATGTACAACACCGTCCCATATTTCCATCCCACCGAAGACGAATTGGAGAATCTTGCGGCAGCTGCTCTCGGAGCACACAGTGCTACCCTTACCAGTCTACACATCAACGTCAATCCTGTGCTGTACCGAGGAATGTGGTTCGGGAAAATGTTCAGAAATCACGTTCATATGTGCCCTAACCTTTTGGAATATGGAGGTACTTTCCTCTGTAATGAATTCGAGAAAGAACTGCAAGAATTCGTAAGTTCAAACGGCAGACAAAAATTGTTTCCAAACGCTGAACTTGAGTTGCAGATGGAAGCCCTGGTCACTGGGCCGCGACGATGGATTGAAGACCTGACAGTTTATTGCTCTCATGCAACAATGAAGGTGGAGCGTCCTCCTGACGTTAGCGCTTCCCCAAAGATTTATCAATCCGCTTTGGCCGCGAGGTGGCTTTCAAGTCTCGAGATTCAAGATTCGAAGAACTATCCAGGTAGAGTAGAGTTCCGCGCAATATCATCGACTTTCAAACTTCAATTCGTGGATGGGGCGTATCGATACCTGCTCCTGCCGGACTGCCACCCCGAAAGCTTCCAATCTAAGCACAACCATTGGTTGCAGAATCCATATTACTTCTCCCCTTTCTTCCAGCAATAATATCAGCTGTTCCAACTTTCTGGTGCACGCGCGAATAGCTCAAGGGGGACGAAAAAGAGTGGTGACGGAATTATATGTATTAGGGCGAATAATAAATAACCTAGAAGGGAAGCTTGGGGGGTTTGGTATATCTGGAAGGCTTGAGAGGATTGGGCTTCCTCTTCTTGTAGTACTGTAAAAAAGGATTGAGTTTATGTTGATGACGAAATAAAGAAAGGAATAGTGACCGACCTCCTTGTAATTGCGGACTCTGTCCTTCATGTCGCGCATGAGCATAGCGCGTCTCTTGAGGAGTCCGAGCTTCTGGCGCTCCCAGCGATGACCCTTGAACATACGCTTCTTGCCAGCATAGAGACGAATACCGAGCTGTGCTCCAGGCACGTTTCTGGGCTTGTATTCGCCAGCCCATGAAACAGTCTCGTCCCATTCAACTGCTGGAAGTTTTGGAATGACGCGATTGAGCTCTCTGTCTCGATAACCAACCCGCATTTGGTGGTCGTAGGCGGCGTATCTAAAGTCATCTGCTTTGCGGTCGATCTTGGACTTTTTCTCGATGTACGCTTCCGCTTCGGCCTCTGTGAGGTTCTCATAAGAAAGCTTGTTGATTTCCTCTTCGAAAGGTCGTAGCTTGGCCCTCATTTCAAGGATTTTGGCGACCGATTTGGCTTTCTCTTCAGAGTGTTTGTTGAAGGTGGCGCGAGCTTCGCTGATTATGGTGCCCTGGACATATGGCTCGAAGGGGAGTTCTGTCATGAGCTTCTCCTGCTTCAGCCGGTCCAGACGGAGTTGGAAAGCGTCCTTCTTGGGGCCTGGGGGAACGAGGTCGGCGGTTCCAGAGAAAATGGCCTTTCTTACAAGTTCTGCCTGCCTTCGTAGAGAATATTTTGGTTCATGCCATCGACCTGTTTTCGCGTTTTTCTTGGGAATAAAAGGGTTTGGTAGAGCAAGAGAAGGTGATGTTGAGCTGGTTGAGGGAGTCGTCTCAGAAAGAGGACCAAATTTCTGAAGATGACGAACTAGACCCCGAAGTTCACGATTTCGAAAAGCCTGTACTGAGCCCAAGGCTGCTTGCTTGAGCTGTTGGGGTGTCATGGAACGCGAAACAGACGAGTTCCGTAAATAGCCAACCAAGATTTTTAGCAGTTGTTTGGTTGAGTCTTTGGTTGCAAACAATTATACTTCAATCTCTTCTTCAACATCAACTT
>NHTK01005732.1:0-14743 GCA_002938355.1 Panaeolus cyanescens | reverse complement strand
GGGGGGTGGCTCTCCTAAGTCCTGTTTCGCTGGTTGTTGGTTCAGAGCTTGGATGAAAGGAAATATTAGATACTAATGTCGTTTATAATCATGATGAACTTGTATTATTTTCTCTGTATTGTACCGAACAATAATTGCCTTATGTTATTTTGTTTTTTTTATGTGTTATAATCGCGTCTGGAGCTTCGAAAGCGGACTTTGATGGCGTCTCGAGATCGGAACTCAAGTACACATAGTCGAGCTTTCAGAAAACTATGGTCATTGTCCGATCTGTATATACTACAAGTATATACATATTCGTCTGAGCATATAGTATAAATACTGGGGAATGCAAAGAAGAACAGAGATGATGAGAAACATCAAAGATTGAGAATAAATGACCTCGACCCATATATATCGATGTCATCGCAGAGTACATGGTGAGATAGAGGGAGGGAGAGAAAGATGTACATGAAGAATCTGGGAAAAAGGAATAACTGTCCATATGTAAATGAAAGAATAGATGACTATTACTGGAGGAGCCCGTACTAGTAGCACCCGCAAAGGTTTCCAGCATCTCTAAACGCTGTCTGGCACAGACACACAACTAGTATAAGCAAAAGGTGCATATTCGCCTACAATCCGCACTGCCGTTTGCATCCCCGGCTTGATATCTCTGTTCAACCAATTTCGGTACGCCCTCTTCTTATTCTTGACCTCCTCAGACTGACTTTTCTTTTTCCGGATCCCTTGCGCATCACGTACAGGCCCCTCATCATCAGTGCGCGCATAGAGCTCCACATTCAAGCAAAGCCTCCCCAACGCTGGGAAGCTATCTTTTCCGCGAACGACGAATTTCTGATGAAGCTTCTTTGCAAAACCAGACAGGTCCATGGATTCTTTCCAAGGTTTGTCTTCGTCGATATCAAAATAAATCAGAACGCCGATCTGGACTTCGATAACCCCCGGGAGAACGATAGTGTCGAGTGCCTTCACGTATTCCTCGAGATTTTCAACACATTGATCGTCTCCTTTGGGTTCCCAGTCAATCCACAGACCTATCAGCGTATCTTGGCGTGGTGCGAGGCACTCTGCTATATTCAAGGATTGGACAGAGCAACCTGAATACAACATCAGAATGTCAGTAACGGGCTCAAAAAATTCCAATAGCGCTAGCTCATCAAAACGACGACGTACCGTATAAACGCACCCCCTTCAATGCAGGCATACGCTCAAATATCGACGCGGCATCTTCCAAACCCGAGGTGTCAACTGTGCTCCACAACAGCTCTGGCTCCGTATCAATTCCAAAACTCAAAATAGTCAACTTTGGAAACTGCAACTCGAGGCCCCTTCCAGACGTGAAAAAGGAGACCAGGCCGTCAGCCTCGCCACCAAAATCGGCTTCGACGAGCTCATCGAATGACATGGCTTCCAACACGCGCTGGTCGTCGACTGTAAGCCCATCATATGTCGAAGCACTGTCGATGAAAATGCGCTTGAGGTTTGGGCAGAGGGCTAGTATGGTGAGAGAGTTGTTCTTGGTGCTCTCACTGAAGTATTCAACAATGCTGAAGCGCTTCCCGGAACTGAGATCGATGGACAGGTCTATCTCATCGTCTCCTTGATCGACTGAACAGCCGCGAAGGATCAGCGTTTCAAGAATAGGACTCGAGGAGAGGATATCCAAGAGAGGAATATGTTCAATGTGTTCGAGCGTGAGGGTGCGGAGCTGTTTGAGATAATACCCCAAAAGAGTATTTCTCCCGTATAACAATGTATTGTTGGATGGAAATGTCGGCACATAAGGGGGTCGAGGCAAGTCAGAGAAGAACGCAGGAGTGTCGTGCGAGATAACCATATTGACAACGTTGGGGAGATTGAAAAGCCGTGTCAGAGAACCGTCGTTATTAGGAATAGACCTATGATTCTCTGCCGTATGGTCGTCTGGCCATGGGTTACTGAATACGGTCTTAACTGTAACCACCCTCTCCCGCATGCTCGGGTTGTCCTCGAGGAATTTCGAGAGGTTCTTCAAGCGATGGATAGCCGCGGCTTTGTTCTCGACTCTGAAACCAAGATCAATTGCTTTAAAGACATGGCCACGACACATATCTAGAAATATGGGATTGTTAAAAGACATGGCGTTGATAAAATATCGAACGTTGTAGGGTCCATATAGTTTGGTTGGCTTCTTGACCCCGTCATAGAGGGCCGCGGTATAGACGGTCGCGGTAGTACTGGTGCTTTCTGCATTGGATGTGGTGCCGGGCTCGGAATTGAAGAACAATTGCAAGCCGTCCTCGTACTCGTACATTGCGTCGTAGTACTTTAAGCTGTCGATGTGGCACTCAAGAACCTCTTTGACGAGTTCAAATGGAATGATCGGGCTCGATTTGGGTTTGAGTAGCATGGGGGTCAGGAGGGATGGGGAGGAAATCGGTGTCTGTGTTTGTTTCGACACCAAATTGTGGACCAGTTTATATACTCGACCTCTCCTATTCTCGTATCATTGTCTTAGTACTCTTATCTTTACCCGCTGAGAGAAAAACGGATGGAAAACTGATTGATTTACGGATATGGGGTTTGTGGGTCCAGTCGACTTCACAATAAAGAATATGAAAAGTCACATTGTCATATTTACAGCCGAACTTACAACAATAGAAGTAATTATCCCAATCATTCCGGTAATCACATGGGACATTGAGCATATGTACCTGTCAATCAGATCAGAGTTGAATATAGAGCACGTAGTGAGGTGCAGTTTGTGGAACAAAAGACGTGTCAAGAAGGATAACAATTAGGAGCGTAGGCCCAATGATTGGCACCCCGTCATTCTGTTTGGAGACTTTGACGAAAACACGCCGCTTCACAACATAGACTAATTTATATGGACATAATGAATAAAAGAACACAGCTCGTAGGTAGAAAGAAAAAAGAACTAATAGATAGATACAGCGCCCATATCAAGATCATTCCTAGTAGCTGTTCGGTACAATAACCCTAATACTTGGAAGGTATGTGAAGTGCGAGCCAAGGCATACCGACTCTACATTGTCGCGAATCGTGACCCCGATCGTACTCTCCAGAAGCTCTCGATACAACATCGCCCTTCTTTTCTCCAACTTCTCCTTCATCATTGCTTCTCTTTCCTCCTCACTGATATCCTCATCGGCATCAACGTCTTCTTCGGTTATTTCCCCTAAGCTTGGGCGTGATGTAAGCGCGCGCTCACGGTAACCGGCCTCTTGTAGCTCCTCGTCTATTTCCTCGGGTACAGTTGCATGCAGTTGGATGTCCAAGGTGAGAGTATTCAGCTCCGGATACTTTGACCTCCCGTGTTTCACGAAAATATGCTTCATCCACTGCCCGAATCGAGATAGGTTCAGTCTAAAACCCGAGGAGGTCCTCAAGACGTCCAAATTGACAGAAACACCAAGGCGTAACTCCTTTAGAGATGGAATAACTGCAGGACACAGTGCTTCGATTTCGAACTCGAGCTCTGATTGGTTCATGGGTGTCCAGTCAATTTGTAGAAATTTTAGAGTGGGATGGCATGGTTTTAGACATTTTTCTAGGTTGAATGCGTGAACGCTATCACCTACAATATAATATTATCAGCATAAATATTTTGAATACCAAGATTTTCGAACAGTCACACACCATGTAAATGCAAATGCGACAATTGGGGCATGCAAGCAAATATAGCTTGAGGATTACCTGCTAGTGGTGTCTCTGATGTACGGAACATGGATATCTCCTTTCGTGGATCTTTCTCTAGCGCAAACGTCATTCGTGCTAGGTTTGGGAATGCTAATATTCCCCTCTTCTCTGCCTGAGTAAAAAAGTATACCGCCTGATCGGTAAAATGCCCCTCGGTGAGTTGACTGAATGGCATCGTCTGCGTCTGAAAATTCTGTATATGCTTCGAGTTGAGCAAAAGGTCATCTTCATCTATTTGATGGCAAGATTTGGAGTCAATGTGTATGCGTTGTATGTTGGCACAAAGAGCGAGGAGGAAAAGGCAGTTATTCTTCGTTCCATGGCTGCGGTATTCCACGAGGTTGAATCCTGTGGCAGTGTCTATATCATGGTTTGGAAGATCATACGACATACGTAGGATGTAGCAATTGTGCAAAATTAGAGTGGTGAGGCTCGGGAACGAGAGAATCTCAAGTAGATTAACGCTAGCCATGGCGAGTGTGAGTGTCGTCACACTCCGTGTAAGATAATTCCCCAGTATAGTGCTCTTCGCATAAAGAGAGGTTGTAGTCCCCTCATTAGCTGCGCTGCACCGGGCACACAGGTAGGTGTCGTGCTCGGTCCTCTTCAACATGGAGATGCACATTGAAGTGACATTGGGTAAGTTGAAAAGCCGGGTCAAAGCACTTTTGTGCTCTTGAAAAACAGTATTAAATGCACTACGTGTACAGTCATCAAGGGAGAGTGTTAACGATTTGACAGCCCTTGCAAGAATGGGTTGAGAGTTGAGGAGCCTGGAGAGATTTTCGAGCCGTTCGAGGTCGATTCCAATGCTCGTGACCGAGAAGCTAATGTCAATTTCATGAAAGACATGAGGACGACATATCGTAAGAAATGTATGACTGATAAGACACATAGCGCCCATTTTGGATCGAAGGTCACTATCAACTTCTGTACCAGACGGGAGAGAACGACGGTCATTGTTGGATTTGGGGCGCAACGTCTCAGAAGGCAATGGGAACGATCCTGCAACGTGTTTGATAACCTCGGAGACGAGGTCCAGAGGGAGATCTGGGAAGGGGAAAGCTGTGGTAGTATCAGGCATGCTGTCCAGTGGAATTGTAAATTGAGGGTAAAATGATGATGATCTCTTAAACCTTTCCGCTAGGGTATATATACTCATTGCTCACATGTGCTTGCATTGTTGCTCTTCTGCATAATTATTTTAATTTGTCACGGATATTCAGCATGCCCTTGACCTGACAATCACGCATAACGTTAGGGCCATTAGATGTAAAAGGCTGAATGACCGTGTATGGGGAATGCAACAAAGCAGCGTCAAAGTGTCAACCCAGCATAACAGCGCCAAAATCTTAGTTTGGGGGGGCTTTCTTTTTAACTAAGGCCCTTTCCAAGCAGCTTTTCCCACGCTATCGGGCTATTTTAGTCATTATGTCAGTCGACATTTAATGATTGGGCGCTCTATTCCATATAGGCCTTAAAACACACTCTAGCTATTAAGTGACGCATTTGTTCTCTATAACAAAAACAGTGTGCTCAGAGTAACATAGTTGTTGGGACGACGTTGTTAAGAGTACAAGACAAGGTCCAAATCTTTGGCTTGAGCGCTCTTCAATCTGCGACAAATCATATGCCCTTATTAGCGGAGTGATTCCTACCTTGCTAATCCACGTGCTATAACTCTCGTCATGTACTAGTAAACCCATTGTTGGAAAGTTTTGTTCAAAGAGCAGTCGGCCTTCAAGTTGCGGCGTGAGAAGACAACTTTACAATTTTGTCGTCAGGCCAACTTCTATTATCTTTGGCCCTTTGTTGCAAGAGAAGCGAAATATGAAGTATTCCAGAGTTAGACATGTGTCTTATCAATCATCAGGGAGGTGATAGCCAAGCAACGCTTTCAAGACAAAAGGGTGTCGTCATGCGTGGGAATCAGAATATTGTAACCATTTCGAAATTTCAAGTATGATACCGTTTCATATGAATGTACCTTATAAGAGCGATTATAAAATAGTAAAAATCTGAATCTAATACATCAAATATCATTCATGCCTAAAGGAATATCATAATATATTCAATAAAATATTTTAAAGACGTGTGAATCCAAGTGCTGCTGCCCAAATTCCCGACAATTGTAACAGGTACACGTTACAATGGGCAATTAATATATTCTACGCGACATCTAACTTTATTGTTTCGGATACGGGCAGTCCTAACGGCGTCTTTACATCATCCTAACATGGTGAATCAGTTTGCGAGGGCTATATAAGCGTTGAGATCATCTCAAGGACTTCATCAATATCAATGTCTTCCAATCCTTCGACGGGTGTTACCCTGGCTGGTCCACAAATCCCTTTAGAGGTACTCGAAGAGATTGTCAAATTCGTCGACGAGTCCTTCAACAGTCAACCCAACTCATTGCCTGCTGGTTCTGGCAATGTCGCTACACAACTGCACGACGGACAACATCCGGGCCATACTCCAGCTCCGAGTCCCGGCCCGAATAATGACACAGACTCTACAACTAGTGTCGCAAACAGCACTCCACTTCACGCTCTCCCCTCTGTCAACGACGTTGACTTTCGCTCCTCGATGAAAAGGATCTCCCTTGTTAACCCCACTTTTCATCAGCTTTGCCGCAAATACATCTTTCGAGAAATTGATGTTGGTTTAGGCAAGGATAGGATGGCGTCGATTGAGCGTCTCAACAACCTCTCGAAATTACTTCAAGACCGGCCTTCTCTTGCGCGTTTGGTGCGATCACTCACCGGTGTATTTCCTAATCCCTGCCTGGTATCATCAGACAATGACTTGACCATTCCCAACATCAACCATTCATTAACACAGCTCCTCAATTTACCTCTGGTCCAGTCCCTCACTATTGCAGGATCACATGACGAAAATGCACTCTGCCAGGACCCATATCGCTGCCATAAAGTTGGTTATCCGCAAATATTTCCTTATAGGATGTCGCAGTACGGGAGGGAGACAATCCTTGGACGTTATATTACTCAGCTCACATCGCTAACGCTGAAGAATGTGGAAGAAATCCCAATCCTCGATATTTTCTCTTCCCCCACACTCATCACACTCGTTCTTGATAAATGTGTTATCCCAGAACGGTCCGTGATCCCATCTCCCCATGCCCTTGCAATGGGCTTCAACATTCGGGAGTATCATGGCAAAGGAACGACCGGCAACTCTCCATTCCTCCTTTCCCTGTGCGCCAACCTCCAACGTGTTTATTTTGACTGCTATTCCGAGTATCAACCTGATGACTATGAGCTTCTTGACGTGGCCCAGGGGGTGTCGTATGTTTGGGACAAGGTGGCACCATTCAATGAGCTCGTCGAGGCGCATTTTGCTGGTGAAATCCATCATTTGAACAAGTTCTTTATGGTGGCGCACGAGATGCGGATCCTGGAATTTCCAAAACTGACCCATCTGGTGCATTCGATTGATACCGACGATGAAATATTGGACGTTCATGGTTTTGACGGGTTAAACGAGCCCCATGTTATATTCTCACATTTGCCTGCGCTATTGTCTTTGCATTTATCTGGTACGTTACGATTTTTCCTTTTGTGTTTCCTCCGCTTCCTAATATGTACGCTAATTTCTTGCGTTAAAGGTCAATCTGTGTGCATGCTCATTCTAGAGACGTGTCTACGCCCATGCCATGCCACCTTGAAATCTCTCCGCATAGACTGGGCGCATACCTACGTTCTTGAAGAGGGCAGAATTGTGGACCTCCATGAGGACCTTGATTCACTCTCCACAGTGATAAACGATATGTTGGTGCTACGAGAACTAAACCTCTATATAAATCTAGAGTTTAACGCCGACGAACAAATACCTGTCCCGGACTTGTCGGAATTTGCGCTCACGATGCGTCGGGTGTTCGTGGAGGATCAACAGGGTTCATTGTCTACATTATCATCACTGAACCTGAACATCGGTCTTTCACTATATAGGAATGAGGAAGACGAGATACTTTTTGATGGGAGCGGAAAAGAAATCAAGGTAACACACAAGAACCGGGCAAAGGTAATCAGGGAATACAGAAACTGGTTGGAGAAGGTTGCGAAGCCCACGTTTGAAGCGCAAATTGGAGTGATAGGCGATGATGCGGTGTTCACTTACAATTCCAATGTTTATTATGCACGATCCTAGTTTACTATATTGAAAAATACATGTAAAACTTGGGTCCCAACAGGTCAGAGGCTCCCGACTTCCGTTCTTCAGAGCGCACTTCATCGTAAACAGAGCCTCGCATTTGAGTGTCGAACCCTTATTCCAAGTCCAGTCAACTTGAAGGTCATTGGACGAAGTTTAGTCTTTTCCAGGCGCACCGTGCCTCTCTTCTTGATCACTACCGATACATCTGCCATTCTTGAATCTTTATTGTCAATCTTACTATCAGGTATTACGCTCAATGGGATGGGTCCGCTTAACTTCATGACAGTACCCTGACACGTCACTGTCAAAGTTTTAATCGTTCAATTATGACGATTGTACCCGTCTGAGAACTTACAGTAAACAATTACCAATTTATCATGTAGTACTCTAATACAAACGAGATGGCCATATCGGGTGGTTCTCATGATCATTCGACTCGGATGGCCCATTCTTTGCTGGGAGTTCATCAAGTTGTTCAACAGCATTACCTTACGAAATCTTTATACAAATAGTATAGGAGAAACAACCTGCTGAATCGGATGCCAATTTCTGTGAAGGACACTCTACCTGATTCCAGAACGTTGGTGTATTGTCATGGCTTGACATTTTCCCAACCTCTTTCCAATTTTCTTATCTGACGTCTGTGTTTATTGTCTCGCCAGCAGCAACGCATAATAGCGACAATAATCTTACCCAGGCGACAATGACATTCCATGCAACAACAATTGTCTTCGAGGACCCACAATCATCCTAAAATAGCATATCGATCTACGCATGTGCGCTTCATCCCACACGATGACGAGAGCCTCAAAAACTTGGGCTACTATATAAGCGTAAGGTCTGTGAGTGTAGTAAACATAAAAAAAACCCTTTGACGGCTTCTAACCCATTGACTGGTGCTACTATGACTGTCCCACAACTTCCCCTCGAAATAGTCAACGAAATTATCGACTTCGTTGCTGCGTCCTTTACAAGCGATTCCGACCCATTGTCAGCCGGCTCTGACAATGATCACAAACGCGCCTCTGCTTTCGATATGGATATCGATGATATGGCTACCGCTGCTTCATCCAACAACAGTCTTCGGTCCGAGATGAAAGCCATGTCCCTCGTCAATTCCGACTTTCTTCACCTGTGCCGTCCGCATATCTTTCGAGAGATTGACGTCGGTTTTGGCTGCGATAAACAAGCGTCATTGCATCGCCTCAGAAACCTCTCGAAGTTCCTGCAAGATCGGCCCTACCTTGCGCATGCTGTCCGGTCACTCACCGGCGTATTCCCCAACCCCAGTACAGTCCCCTCCAATGAATCAATAACCATGCCCAACCATGACCATTCGTTGACGAACCTCCTTGACTTACCTAACGTGACCTCTATCAACATCTCGAGCTTTCACGTTCATGATGATGCTGCCATGGACTTCTCTGGCTACTCCAATCCATCACCATCGCCCTACGACGCGGCATTTTATGGGAGAGACGCAATTTTAGCACGTTATCTTCCTCAGATCACGTCGTTCATGCTCAAGGACGTGGAAGACGTTCCACTCGTACCTATCCTCTCTTCACCCACTCTTGCTACCCTCATCCTTGACGGATGTACTGTTCAACGAGTCTCTGAAATCCCCTCTCCCAACGCCGTCGGCACTGGCTTCAACCTCCTCGAATACCATGGTAAAGGGACATCCGGGAACTCGCTTTTCCTCCTTTCGCTGTGCGGCAATCTCCAACGCCTATACTTTGACTCGGATTCTGGGTACCAATCCGACTCACATCTCCTTGATGATGCAAGGCTGTCGTCATGCTTCACGGCCATGCCGTTTAACGAGCTCACGGAAGCGCATTTCGCGGGAGAGGTTGAGGAGTTAATCAGGTTTTACAGTGAGGCGGGAAGGAGGGGGTTGCTGGCGTTTCCGAAACTCACGAACCTGTTGTTGTCTATTGATACAGACGAAGAGATGTTGGGTATCAACGGCGACAATGCGCTGGGTGAACCCCATATTATGTTTGCATGCATGTCTGCGCTTTCGTTTTTGCATTTGACGGGTAGGTGTTGCAATTCTCCTCGATTATCTCTCTTGCTAATTCAAGTCTGGACCATTACCCAGGACCTTCTATTCATCTTCTCGATATCGAATCCTGCCTACGCCCATGTCAGACCACCCTTCAGTCCCTACGCATAGACTGGGGACTCACCTACATCCCACGTAACGGCAGCATTCCCCACCTGGACGCTAATCTCTATTCACTCTCCCGAGTAATAAATTCTCTGTCAGCGCTCCAAGACGTGCAGCTTTCCATTCACCTGGGTTTCGACCTAGATGCACCAAAACCTCCGCTTGATCTGACAGGATTCGCGCACAATGTGCATCTCGTGTTTGGAGAGTATCGATTCAAACCTGCGGGCAGTGTTCCACCTTTAAGATCTCTCAAGCTCGAAGTATCGCTAGATGCGTATATGTATAGAGCGAAGGAGGTCACAGGCGACATGGGAGTTGAAGATGGGGATGACATGCACATGTGGTCCGATATAGGGGAAGCACCAGGGGGGCGTTGGGCAAAAGAGAAGGCCATTGCGCAGTACAGAGAGTGGTTGTATAGTACCGCAGGGCCGATGTTTGAAGCTCAACTAGCTTTAATAGGCAACAACGCACCGTTTTTGTATACCTCGGAAGTCCTAGTACCTCACTAACGACGAGAGTGGTGGTGCTGACAGGAAACCGTAGGAGTTGGTGAATTTAAATTTTGGTCACATTTGGTGTGATCGCAAATTACCATAAACGGACGGTCCCATCAACATTATCGACGTACTGCGCTGCCCTTGAATGCTTCTACTCTGCCCATCTGCACATAAAGTGGTTCAAATGAGTCAATTTAAATTCAAGGTGAGTATCCATACAGCGACAAGGGGTCCCAGATATCTGCGCTCTGTGAGAAGCTTAAGTACGGGATTATTTACAACACAAATTTATGGCAGAGCACGGGAAATTGAACCATTGCGTTAACAGCTTCAACAGATGCACAGACGAAATTTCGCAATCAGGATGCGTACATAATTTAAGTCGAAATGCGCTTGCAATTTGTCGGTGGCTGTGCTATTACATATATTGTATCGGAAGACATTCAGACCAAGGGCGCCAAGCCTGAGTTCAGCCATGAATGCAGGTCAGCGCTTTAACATCGTTTTTATTCTCGGTATCTCCGAAGAAGTCTATCAGTATTTCCAAGATTTCTGGGCACGGAATCTGAGCAGTTTAATGGACTCGAGACTGTTGTCCTCAGAAGGATAGTCGTAGAAGTGGCGAAAAAAAGTTGTAATTTTTTCCATTATAGGAGATACATGTGTACTTCATTAACTCTATTTAAGCATTTTAAAACGTTCATTCTTTGTGTAGCTCTTAATAATTCAGGATCTCTCGCATTATAACAGCGAAGTTCAAGGTAGCGTGGGAAAATGCGTCGAAACAGGTATTCTGACTATTCAAGGTCAGCGATGAAGAAAATTATCCAAGGATTTCAGCGGGATTGATTTTTCATTCTTTCTTGTCGCAATTTGATACGATATTGAAAGTATGAATTCATCGCGGCTGAACAGCGGAAGCAGAAGGTATGAAAAGTCAAAACTTATCTCCTTGCTCCGCCTTCGCCGACTCACTCACACGTTTCTTCGTGAACCGGCTGCAGTCGCAGATGTCATAAACGTCAACAATGTTCGTTCATTTCTCCCATCGTCACGCGAGTCTTGGCTCTGAAAAGGACTAAATCCCCGCAACTAGCACACCTGAATGCGAGTCACTGGTTCAACCTTTGATCCTAGGCAGGTTCCATGTGTGCGTTAACGAGGTCTTTTCCGACTTATATCGACCACATGTCCTTTTTATAACAATTGGAATTAAATTTATGCTGAAAGATTGATTGAACTAGTCAAAAACTTTACCATGTTCCTCGAAGCTCGACCGAAGCTTGTGAGGGTTGTGATCACTCACCGGGGAATTAGACAAGGGTGACTTATAAAATATAAGGTATTTGGTGCGTCAGATGGTCCAATCTGGGAGTCCTAGAACCGAGACTAAGGCACATCTATTTTACCTGTACACTCCTATTCCTCTGGATCAACGGATTTGCCGGTTCCGAGCGTCGAATGCGTGAACACCGACTCAGTTGACTCGGGGCGGAAAAGAGTCGGAGGTTTCTGATCTTCGTTTTGACTGCAGTACAGCCAAGTAGCGATGATCATCATGATGTACATATCATATCAGGTTGTATGCTGAAGAGGTTCTCTACTCCTCTTTGACAAAATTTGAATGCAAAAGAATCCAACTGGTGGTGACTGAAATATACTCCAATTCAACGTCTCGTATCCACATCAAAAGTCTGACAGCCTCCTAGCCCCTATCTGACCTTTCGCGGTCCATTCTGTTGAATTTAAACATCTAAGCGAAAGAATACGTGGGGTGGACCCATGATATACTCTTCTAAAGGCTAATAATACTTCTCTTTCTACCAAATGTCACTCCAGCCCTGTGCCGACCCCGTCGCTTGGCTTGGCAATAGACCTCGTTGCAGTGTGGGGTTGAAGTTCGGATGATTATCGAGGAGCGACAACGACCTTGTTCGAATTAACGAAGGTATGACATGAGAGTCCAGAGAGCCAGCTCAAACACCTATAAAATCGTGATCATTTTCATTTCATATCCCTCAACCAGATTCTTCACCATGTACTCGGTCTCCCTGTTCTTCTTCGTTCTCGCTGCATCCCTACAGAGCGCCATCGCCGCTTCTGCGGGATGTGGAAAATCTCCACTCTCCAGCGGAACCAAAAACATTGGTAGCCGTCAATACATCCTCCAGGTCCCTTCCAACTACAACCCCAACAACCCGTACAAGCTCATCTTTGGCTTCCACTGGCTCAATGGCAACATGAACAACGTCGCACCTGGCTATTACGGCCTTCGTGATCTCGCTAAGGAGACCGCTATCTTCGTCGCTCCTAATGGAATCGACAATGGATGGGCGAACACGAACAACCGCGACACCCAGTTCGTCGACCAGATCCTCAGTGAGGTCCAGAACGGTCTCTGTGTCGATGAGAAGCAGATCTTCGCCACTGGATTCAGTTATGGTGGTGCGATGTCATACAACATTGCTTGCTCTCGTCCCAGTAAGTCTGAATAATATTGTGGATAATTGGTATTTTTAATGACGTGAACACTCTTTAGATGTCTTCCGTGCCGTCTCAGTCATTGCTGGTGCCCAGCTCAGTGGCTGCTCAGGTGGCGAGACTAAGATCCCTTACCTCGGTATCCACGGTGTCGTCGACTCGGTTCTAAACATCAGCAATGGCCGAACCCTGCGCGATCGCTACCTTCGCGTCAACGGCTGTCAATCCAAGACTGCACAAGAGCCAGGCCGTGGTTCCGACAGCACCTATATCAAGACAGAGTACTCATGCAGCGCTGGCTTCCCAGTCTGGTGGATCGCGCACGGTGGCGACCACGTTGGCTCTCCCAGCAGCGGTACAAACTGGATGGCCACCCACACTTGGGACTTTTGGACTAGGGCCATCAACGACGGCACTCCTTCGACCACCGCCAACCCAACTACCACCCCGACTACTACGTATCCTAGCACGAGCCCTGGTCCAACCACCACTGTTCAGCCAACCACCGCCCCAACCTGCAGTGCTAAGTGGGGGCAATGTGGTGGTCAAGGTTGGACTGGCCCAACGTGCTGCCAATCCGGATCGACTTGCCAGGCTCAGAACCAGTGGTATAGCCAGTGCCTCTAATTTACAGCGTCGCATTACTGGATATGTAGCGTTTCTCGTTTTGTCGTATTTTGTGTCATGACCCGTTTGAATACAAGGCTTTTAACCATGGCCAATTATATTTGCATTTTATACATAACTATTTCAACTGATTTGAGGTTAAGCCCGTTGTTTAATGAGCAGATATAAAGCGAGACCCGGAGAGAATTTTGCTAAGGGCATTGAAGGCAGAACGGCGGAAAAGCGCCTAAAGATTCCGACTGGCAGCGCCGATAGTATGAACTTGATGCACGATGGTTCACCGCCCTTTACTCGTAATGCCTGAAAGCTTGTAGAGTCATTGTACCGGCGCATGTCTGCTAGGGTGAAATTGCGGCATTTAAATTTGAGACACACGTACTTAATTAACTTGGCGTTCTTTTGGGACCACTTTCTGCTGTATAACTGCGGGCTCTTCTCGTATATCCCTATACCATCTTTATTTATGGAGGCTCCCTTTTTTTGCTCCCGATAATTACAACGTCAAATTCGATCCTATTGTGCGGTGCTACCATGTTATCCAAAACGCCACGCCGATTATATATACTGCTCTGAATCTGCAGCACGTCACAGCCTTCGGAGGAAATTGTTCGCCTATCTCCTGGCCAGTGCCCGAAATTTACAAACTGTAAACGACATTTCATCAAGGCGATTGAAACATAGACACATGCAAATGAATGAGCGCTTTTGTGATGCGTTGCCAAGGCGGCAACGGTGGCAAAAAATCACACGCTTTAATTGTTAGGCTTCACTGCACGTCAATTTCTCCCAGAGCAACCCCTGGCTGTGCTTTCGTCCTGACAGTTAATATCTGAGTAACAATACGCTTTACCATCACTTAAAATAGACATTACTTCTCTCTATTGTTCTTCGTCTACCCTTCGCATAACAACGTTATTGTGTAACCAAATACCAGTGGACCCACAAACCTCATATGCGTCAATCTCTTAGGATTCCATCCTACGAAATGACACTGGCGGACTGACGGGGGAGATAGAGTGCATTTTAAATTTGATCTTGGATTAACGTGGTGCGTTTCCCGTAGTCGAGGTAGTGCGAG
>NHTK01005731.1:0-14727 GCA_002938355.1 Panaeolus cyanescens | reverse complement strand
AAGTAGGTGTCAGATACCGTGGGGCTTGGAACGGTATGTGACAACAACGTACTGACTAAGAGGAAATCTTCAGAATTTCCTACCTAAACTACAGAACCACCTACTTGGACGTCGTCTCCAACGACGATTTGATGGGGACGAGCACGACGACTTCTCCGACGAGGACCGCAACTCCGTGTGCATCGTTAATGACAAGATTTATCAAGTTGGAACGTGTCGCATCAACTTCACCACGTACGATAACCGGCGAGATTATGATATCATCAACCCAAAATCGCATCCAGATGTCATGGTTCTTTCACAACAAGACGACAAAGATGTGCGCCCTTTTTGGTATGCGCGCGTTCTTGGAGTGTACCATGCCAAAGTCAGCACCACACATCCAGAGGCCCATTCCAAGTCCTCGGAGAGGATGCATTTTTTATTTGTGAGATGGTTTGGATCTGAACCGTCACACAAGTTTGGTTTTCGCAACGCTACGCTTCCAAAGATTGGATTTGTCGAGGATTGTCCAGATTACGACAACTGTGCCTTTGGTTTTCTTGATCCTGCTCAAATCATTCGTGGATGTCATCTGATCCCTGTCTTTTGCGGAGGTACAAGCAACAGCTTACTGCCTTTTGAATGCCCTGTTGCTCGTCAGATATACGAATCCAAGACCACGGATTGGGTAAATTACTATGTTAATATGTATGTTTTTTTTGGCTCAATTACCTATCATTGATACATTATATGACTAACATTCCTACTATTTCACTTTAATTAGTTTTGTTGATCGGGATATGGTAATGCGACATTATGGAGGTGGTGTTGGCCATCAGGATATGCATATACGTCGCCAAGAAGACTTGTTGGGCATATCTGTCGAGGATTCATGGCCGGACTTGGAGCAGGAGGACCGAGCAGAGGGCCCTGAAAACCAGGATCAGGAAGCGGGGGGAGAACCTCCAGTGGCGGGAGAACAGGAGGAACAGGAGGAGTCAGAAGTAGAAAGTAGCGAGGATGATGGGTGGGACAGCGATGAGAATGACGAGGACGATGATGGCCACTATGCTTCAGATTAATTAGCGCTCGTTTGTATCACTTCTCACAGTGTGGCTGTGCGCAACTATGTTTATGCACTCCAATATTATTGAAGAACCACGAAACCTAAGGTCATAAAATGTATATACATTTCAAGGTAATATATGCCAGAATATGGTTATATACATGAATAGTCTTAGACTCGCATCCAAAGCGAGTTATTCTTCATCCAAGGTGCAAAGTGGCTATGCAATTCGTCAACGGTCACATATGTGATGCTGTTATACCACTCCCCAATCAACCGTTTCACTGCGAAAGCCAAGTCCACCCATGCTCACACTGGAGTGGTCAGTCTGATATATCATTGATAACTCAACACAACATTTGCGAAACGCATGTAAATCTCCTGTCAGAATTATATCTAGTAGTCCAGGCCTCATAATAATTGTGACGGATATGTAATAGGGTCACCAGGATGCTCGGGGGTATGTAAACCCTTATCATTCTTGCATGGCATTTATGCAGGCCTTGAAATATTTCAGAGTACTCGCAAGTTCTCGCAATGTTTGACAATTCCTTGTGGTGCGATCACGATGGAGCATGATCCCACATCACAATTGTTGATGGCTTGTGCTTCCCACAACGTCATATCACATTTTCCCTAATTTACTGATGAAGCAAAGACAGCGAAAGAAAGCAAGTTACGAAGACCAACGCGCCTCAAGATAACGTTTCCCGGGAGCTGACTATTTTATGGTGCCGTGGTTGGTAAGTCATGTTATTGTCAGTTTTCATGGAAAAACTACTCACAGAAGGATGTATGGCACATAGTATATAGAACTGAGAATGCTGTATCGGCTACCTTGTTTCAAGCCCTATAGAAGGTGTTCATCAATAAGAAATCCTGTAGGAGATGAAGGCCACGCGAACCAAGTCAACGCCCATTCCCGCCGTATAAGCCGAAGCAAGATTCGATCTGTCAATGAGGGAGAACGAATAGACAAGGGAGAAAATTGGGATAATGCGCCAATCGATGTAACGCCTGGTAGATAGGATGAACATGAGCGATAGCGAGCTGTCGATAGAAATGAACATACATTGTCCCCTTCTCCAAACGGATCTTGTCCTCAGAGCCCCTGACTCTACCTTCTCATTGTAGTTATTGGATGCATCATCCCCTTTCTTTGCAACGGAGTCGGGAATGCTGTCTGGCATAACGGATTTTAGACGGCTCGATTGCAACTCGACTGGTCGGGGAGAGATAGTGAGAAGGAGACAACGGCTCAGTCGAAGATCATCGTACCTTTAAATACACCACTGGAAGACACCTTTATTGCATCCTGTCACCATCAGGGAGAGAGATGCCACCATAATCCCTGCGAATCAATACATAACACGGATACCAAGTCCCGGTTTTCTTTAGGTAGTACTAGTATGAGTACGGGCCCGAGATTCTTGATTGTATCAATGAGTTCATATTTAGCCCTAGGGCTTATCATGAAGAATTCGAACCTTTGCTTTTGTAGTACAAGAGTACGCATAGGGTGTTTCGAGATTAGGCGGGGACTTTGAACGAGATAACAGCAACTGCCAAGTTTACGGGCCACATAGTCTTCAGAATGGCGCTGCTTCTTCCCACACACCCTTGATAGTTGAGCGTATGCAGAATGGCTTTACATTCCCTTTATGTACGCATCAGCGCGTCCAGAATCGAATGTGCCTGGACCTGTCAGTGTTGCCTACGACGATATATGGAAATGGTAAGTTGGACGTTGCCAGCTACAGTGGTCGATATATCAATAATTGCTCACCCTCGCTTTCTTCGTCCTTGTATTCGTGATACGCTCTCTTCAACAATACTTTCCGGTGCTTAGATCGTTTCGACGTGTTTTGACTGGTTTTTAGCCCTTCTTGAGATCATCGTGCGTCGATATCCTTTGGACATGCCTAAAACGCTATTGCTGCTCAGCATTTCCTGGATTCTTCGAAGAATAGGACTCCGACTGTAGACCTGACAGGGCCGAACAACAGTCACAGTGCTGAATGAGAAAAAAGATACATACATACATACATAGCTTTCAGAACCTGAACTTGACCTGAAGCTCTTCCGTTGGCTGGGTATCATGATTCCCCACAAACCTTTCTTATGATGTCCATATTAAGCTGACGTAGGTCATGCCGCTTCGCAAGCAAAACTCGAACTCTGATTACCCTTGGATAAGTAACCCTGACCTTCCATGATACATCTTCGAACGCTAGGGACCACGTCTCTGGGGAATCGAAGGTGGCGAATAGGCGTCTCCTCGTCTTTATCACCACCTTCGTCTGTGCTGAACAGAGGAAAAAGCGAACGTTTGCCTATCAGTTTCTTTGTCTCTCAATTACTCCTAAATAACTCACCTATGACGCCGCCGCTGGTATCTGAGCAAGCGCACCAGGGATCCTCTGAATCGGGCGGGGATGAGAAGAGTCTCAATGGTGACCAAATGGTGACTTCAACTTGCGATTGGGGTCTTCAATCACGTGTCAGTATGCGGAGAATTCCGAAAACCCCTTTTCATTCTCGCGTCGTTGCTGCTCAAGTGTGGTGTTTCTTTTCTGCTGTTTCCTTGCATCCCGGCCAAGAATGACTGGAGAGACTCGTCATTCTATGCTATTTCTAAAAAGATTTACACATTCAATACAAGTACCATAGCTCTATCGACAATTTCATCTCAAGAATCGCTCTAGATTGGCCCAACTCTCCCTGAAAAGTAGCAGATGAAGACGACCTCACCGTTGACGTTGTCGCTCCACTATCCCAACTCATCACTCCTAATTGACTTGATTGTAGAATGGAACGTGTCTGCATCCTCAATGGACAAAAATTCTGCGTTTGAGGGCAAGCACGTTCGTGGTCCATTCCCAGGCCGACGCGGAGGCGTCTGACCTCCGCGAGTAAGCTTTTTCTCTACTCGCCTAGTTCTAAAACTTCAGAGGAATACGGATCAGGGATTTGAGCCACATGATAAAGGTAAATCGATGAGGTATGACGCAGTTTCGAACTGCGGTATGTGTGCTAGTGCTTTGAGGACCTGAGGGTACTATTGGGGTTGAGAGAATGCGGGGCTCTCTCTTCCAGTTATCGAATCGATTCAGCTTAGCCTCGTGAAAGAGGAGAATTGGATCCATGTGAATAAGATAATATACTGTGGCACCCACACCCCACTATAGAGCTCATGCTTCATTGGCGCCTGAGAATTAATATTTCTGTCCTCCTCCAATCATGAAGGCCATTCAAAACACTGTACATACACATATTGCATATATGAGTTAATCTTATCACTTCGCAGAGATACTTTATGCTTTTATATAGTAACCTATACTTATCGCACCGTGCCCTGCTTGTACGGAGGTGAGATAAGTTTTGTTCAATCACCTAGTATAGCACCTTCGCACCGCAATTATCAACCAATGAATTGATTTCCCGACAATCTCTCTTCTGAATTGAGGGTCACACGAGCAGAATCATCATCCATTACCCAGACATACCCCGCTAATAGCACGGCACATTCGTCTATTTCCAACCGCTCCCAGCCGACCTTCCTAACACAGAGACCGTCGTCCCATTTGGGTACAAATTCGTGTTTAAATAACTTCGGAAGCAAGCTGTGAGTGTGGATGGAGAAAAGATGAGGCGTGTCAGGCTTGTAGAACCATGTAGGCTCAAATTGACCATGGTTTTGAATCATGCCGTGGAATTAGTGGTCACACGAGCAGGAACTTGAGGTTCCTCGTGGATTGATAAGTCGATGACACTTCGTATATACTTAGCACACAAATTTGGACGGCGTTGTAACTCTGGTATATGTATAACCCAAGAGTAGAGTGTCCATCAAGAAATACAAAAAATCTGAATGGTTTCGATGCTTACCAGGTGCACCTTGTGCATGAATTCCGTCCTGATCCCGCCCATCGTCCTTTCATGACCGCTCGAGATCAGCCGAGGTTTGACACCAAAGCATTTATGAGTGCGTTGGTGGGCTGCTCATCAATATGAATGACGCGATACAGCACCATTTAATCAGGAGGTTCATTGGTTGGGATGATGATATCGCGTTTTGATTTCTTAGTACACGAGCTAAAACAAGATGAGAGAAATTAATAGCGCATTGGTCGGAGACAGGAGTGCCCCAAGTGCGGGGTGAGTGGCTGTGGGTAATTGAAATCTTTGTATGAGGCGAAACGGCATCTCAATAGCTCTTGCATTGACCAATATATGTGTTGTGAGACACGCTATCATATGATGGTGCTCTGATATTGGGATGAAGATGGAAAGCCAAGACAAAGAAGTCGTTCTGGACCACGGATAATGTGGTTTGGGCACACCGAACTATTGGAAAGTGCGACGTTACATCCAATAAGCAAGCTGTAATGCCGAAAGATTAGTTCTCATCATCAACTTGTGTGTACAACAATACAGTGGTTCTTATCTACAATTTGAATACGCTATGTCGATCTGGTATCAAGCACTCGGATATGGGAACCTCGTACGAGATTTTCGCGATAGGTGGACGGTTGTGTAGACTCTCGGATGCGCAGACAGGTGCTGTATACGGAGAGCCGTCTAATAACGATTTACTGGATTTTCGAGCGGTGCAGGAGGTGTTTATGAGGCTTTATGTGTGGGATATTGACAGACAACATGACAAGGCTATTTTTACTCCAGTGGCCCAGCAGGAACTACATCCGAAGCACGTTCGTCGATTGATGAGACGGGCCGAAGGCGTGAGAATGGGGGTGAGGTGGATCTCGATGGGAGCGATATGAGGCAACATTTAATGGCACACGACCACTTTCTTCTCTCTTAAAACGCCCATCCTCTCCCTCCTCTTCCTGCTTTTGTTTTATCTGAGCAGCTTTAGAGGTTCACGATGACTGACCAGCCAACAACAACGAAGAAGGGACGTTCTAATCTCGAGGAATTCGAGAGGAACGATGGACGACCTGCGTTTGTGCTCACGACGACTGAGCTGAAGCTTCTTGGTATTGCTGGGGTGAGTGCCAAGGCCTCTTGACTCTCTTGCGTGTGTACTCATATAAGCGCTCTATTTAGATTGGGTTTTTCTTGGACGGTGAGCCAAAGAATCTAGCCGCGAATAACATTGCTCTCGATGCTAATGATTTCTCTTAGCCTACGACTTGTTTATCATCAATGTGAGCACTGTGGAGCCTCTCGACTATTTTATTGAAATGCTTAACTGCTATGCAACAGCCCGTATCAACGATGTTGCAGTACCGTTTGTATAACGGCCAGCATCTTCCAGCAAACCTCGAAGGCTTTATCAAAGCAGGTGCCAACATTGGCTCTGTCATCGGACAATTTGCGTTCGGTACGTGGTCGTCTTAGTCTCATTTCTATCTTGCCCACCCACAATTAATATAATCACACATATTCGCTTCGATAGGCTATGCAGCTGATGCGTTAGGCCGCAAAGCTGTGTGTACGTCCATTTCTTCCTTATCATTCTTCGCTTCGAAGTTCGAACATCATTTTGACAACGGTATCATTAGACGGCAAAGAGCTCATGCTCATCATTATTGCCACCATCCTTACGATGACCGTCCCCACTGGCTCCCTCACACCGGACCACAGTCTCATCTATCTGGGCGTCTTCCGCATTCTCCTTGGTATCGGCGTAGGCGGCGACTATCCCATGTCTGCGTCTATCACCTCTGACAGGTCTAATATCCGAAAACGAGGCACTATGTTATCATACATCTTCTCCAATCAGGGTTGGGGAAGTCTCGTAGGAAGTCTCGTCACTATTATTGTCCTATTGGCGTATAAACCCGCTATGGAAGGAAGAGGAGAGACTTCGAAGGTTGATGGAGGTGAGTTGGGGTTATCTTATCTAAATAGTGACATATTTCTCTTGGTGGTTGGCTTGGGTTTTCTTGGAAGCTCATTTCCAAGTCCACTTACATAACACCATCCATTTTTTGCCTTTTTCGTTCTTTTACTCTTGGCGCAAGAACTGAGCGCCAAAAACCTCTTTCACGAGAGGAGAGGAGAGCGTTGGTGTTACACTGACGTGATCTAAAAATAGATCACGTCACGAGTTCGTCTCTAATTTCCCACATTATTCCAATTCCAGCCGCTGAATCTGACGCTTCTTTCTTCTGCACAGTATGGCGCATCATCATTGGCGTGTCTCTTGTTCCAGCATTTGGGACTCTGTACCAACGTCTTACACTACCTGAATCAACACGCTTCAAGGCATCACAGGCACTAGTTCACCAGGAAGCCGGACATGGCGCAGCGAGCTCGCAAAGTCAAACCACAGCAGAGGAGGCTGAGAAAAAGACCAAAGCCGACATAACTGAAAAAGAGGTTACATCCAGCTCTAGCGACGACGCTAGTAGCTCTGATGATGTTGACCCGGAAGAGAGCACCGCTCCTCCTGAGCAGTTGGCCAAAAAGAAGGCTCATTTTGGAGGTTCGTCGCTTTTTTAAGCCGTGATGTCGAGCTTTTGCTAATGTGGTTCTGTACAGAGTTTATCAGATATTTTTCAAAATGGGAACACGCAAAATTGTTGATTGGAACCTCAATGTGCTGGTTCTTGCTTGATATCTCGTATGTGATATTTTTCTTGCTCTTTTTTTGCGCATATATTGACTCATTCTCAGATTTTACGGTATCAATCTCAACCAAAATGTCGTGCTTCAACAGATCGGGTACGACGGTGCAACTGGTACGCCTTGGGAACGTCTTTTCAGGGTATCTACTGGAGGAATCATCATCACCGCTCTTGGATTTGTACCTGGTTACTATGCTTCTATCTTGACCATCGAGTATCTCGGGAGGAAATGGATCCAGATTCAGGGATTCTTGCTATCAGGATTGTTCTGTATGTCTTTTACTCTTTTTTTGGTTGATTATATGCGCATTTTCTAACCCTTGTTCTTCTCGTCTATAGTGGCCATTCTCGCTGGACGTTTCCACACGCTGAGCAAACCAGCATTCATCGTCTGTTTTGCGTTTATGCAATTTTTCTTCAACTTTGGTGCAAATACGACAAGCTACGTGAGTATCTTACTCTCACCACACCGTTTATTGCAATCCTAACATAATTTTTGTTTATTCTCTGGTAGTGCTATCCAGCTGAAGTCTTCCCAACACGTTTCCGTGCCTTTGCACACGGTATTTCTGCTGCGTCAGGCAAAGCAGGAGCTATCATATCTGCCCTCGCATTCAACACTCTTAGCAAAAAGGTTGGAACGCCCATTATCCTGTGGAGTACGTCGCACTTTATTGGTTATTCCTTCTCTTTAAATTGATGTTAACCCTTGTTTTTCAGTTTTCTTTGGTGTTAATATGTTGGGCGCATTGTTTACGCTTTTGCTGCCCGAGGTGAAAGGTCGGGATCCTGATGTTATTTACGCTGAGGAGATTAGGGTGGAGAGGGAGAAGAAGAGGGCCGCTGCTGCTGCTGCGTCAACGCAGTAGGTTAGCCTTAGTGTGTTGTACGATTTTGGATATCTTTATTGATATCTATCATGGTCATTGACGACGTAATTATGAATGCTGATGGACTGGTGTACATGACCAGAAAATGACCGCAAAGCGCGGTTTAGTCCCTCTTCAGAAGTTTTTATGTATTTTCATTGTATTTGTATGAATTTAATGACGCTTTGAAAAGCCACCTCACATTTGTCGGACGTCAAAGGGAATAGTGCGAGTCTTCAACGCGGCCTCGATGATGTAATCGTGCTTGGAGGGAGACTGCGTGTACACGAGGTCATTTCGCTTGTTTCTCTCAAAGTGCAAAAAAAAAGAAAACAAATTTAAAATTCTCTTCGATGAGTATAATAATTTAGCTATAGATCTACATTAAAATGCGTAAAATTCGTGGTTGTAAATAATGAATGCCATCCCGTATGCGTTTGAGCGATGAATAAATAAATATAGAGAAAACAATTGCAAAATCCCTGTGTCGTTTCAGCAGTAGCTGGAGGCAGACGTGTTGATATGTCGATGATTCGGGTTATTGTTGAATTGGATGGGTTCGAGGGGTTTGGATGATGAGAGCATGGATAGTGGGTCTGGGGAAGCTGCGACTTCGCGGATGTGGAGGAGGAGTCTTGTGCCCTGGATAGTTGATAATTGATAAGTATCACTTATGTTTGTTAGATGATGATGAAGGAAAGTTGTCGGTTGATACGTACTGAGATGAGAGTATGGTGATGAGCCATCTGTGTATTTGAAGGAAGGGGCAAAGGATTACGAGCGCTTAGTGTTGCCATGGATGATGGAGGGTTTCGAATGACTTACGGTTGAGATACGGCAAGGATGGGGCCTTTGGCGATGAGATGGAAGATAGTGGAGATTACTGTCGAAGCTGACAGACGTTCGAGGGGAGGGCAAATTGATCAGAAGATGAATGTTAGGTTTCGAGGATTCAAGGGAGGGGAGGAGAGGTTACCTGATACCCTACACGTCGAATGCAATCGTTGTCAATAAGGAATTGATAAAGAGGATGGTATTAATACTTACAATACGAACGACGAAACACCGTCTATCCAGAATGATTTGAGGAGGGGAGAAAAACGCATGCGCATGCTCAAGCCTGTTATAGCGCTAGTGCCGGTACTTGTCCCACAAGGACTCGAGGAAGGCGAAGGTTTGACTATCGTGTTGAATATCTTGGAGCGAATTTTGTATATCATCATCGCGAAGAATGTTACTAGAAAGAGAAGCAATTCCATTATTCATATCTCGAAGCAGGCTGGACAAATTTTGACTTACAAGAAATGAAAATAGGCGGTATCCTTGAAATATATGTTATTAGAGGGAATTGACATCGTATAAAAAGGTGGATTTGACAACGCACCAGGCGATGAGTGTGAACCTCACGTCTGAACCAGGTGGGAGCGAGTTTAGGCATCCTGAGATCGGAATTGTGGTCCATGGGACGGTGAAGACGCCGCGGGTCACCATCGGACCGAGACGGGTAACGACGTAGATATGGCACTGGCAGAGTCATGTCGTTTTTAAATCAGGGAAAGAGTAATGAGATTGAAAGGATACGTACGATGATTTCAGAGATGATGAGTGCTGCTAGAAATCCTAGAACTGCAAGTATTGTTAATACTAAGAAGTGAAGGCTTCTCGAGAGACTTTCGGAAAGGGGCTGCTTACCTGATTTTTTACGCTCGTATAAGGCGTATAAACGCATTGCGAGAATGCAATCGACGAGGACGGAAATGAAAGCTGGCCCGCCCCTATATTTTGGGGTGATTATACTCAGCCACTCTTGTTGATACTATTTATGTGGCGGGATAGGAGGGCTGCTTACGATGTGATGTGCCACCAGATAAAACGACGGCAGCTAAGCGCGCACAGAATGGATCAGATGAGGTTTGATTGCGGGGTTAAAGCAAGATGACCTACAACTGTGATCAGCAGAGAAGAGAGATTGAAGATCGAGTGTGAGCGTCAGAGTCTGGTGCGTTTAGGTGGAAGAAGAGGGCCTTACTGGGACAGAAGATTGATGTCGGGCAAAAACTACAATTTGAGATGAGCTTCCTTCCATCAAATGATCGATGAGAAAGGCAGAATGCGGGCGTACCGAGAACTTCGAGCCATACGCATAATAGCGCCCAATATCGTACAAAGAGATAGAGGACCTTTGATAGCTGCCATTTGGCGCTAACAAGTGAAATTGAAATTCGGAATTCGAGGACGTGAGAAGGGTATTTACGCATTGCTTAAAATCATGAACATACCTCCATATATACGTCGCCTAACAAAGACGATATCGATAAATACACAGGTCAGTATGATTCCAGGACTTGAAAACACTGAGGCCTGATTATGAAATTGGTAGTACTCACCTCCCTTGGTAAGACTCTTATAATGTCATATGTCAGAATCGTCAGTGCTGCCACTGTATTTAAATTCAACAATTAGTCTCAAGTGGCCGGTTAGATTAGATTAGAAGACGCACCTATGAGGTACCCACACACCACACTATCACGAGCCGCGTCCAAAAGTGCAGACATCTCATTGCTTGACGTCGACATTGTCCTTGAGCCCCCGATTCTTCGTCTGACTCTGCGCCACGTAAAGGTAGCTCGCTGTTGTTGTAAGAACATACCGTCACCCTACGTATACAACAATTGAAATCGACGTTGTACGTACTATCAGCCCTTGAGAAGCCGTACAGCAACACGCTGAAACTTGAAAGTCTATGTCAATGCGGAACAGACGAAGACGCGAATGGATGTCCGAATGCTGGGGGACTGAATGAAACCAACGTCACGGTAGATGTTGTCGGCTATTGCGATTTTCCGCCTTTTTATTGCTGGATACAATGATAGGGATGCGATGCTCCGAGTGTTGTATGTGAATAGGGTTCAAACCTTTCAAGTAGGGTTAGTTTGGGCTTGGGGTAGGTCTGGGTAGGTTATGTTAGGTTAGCGTGAGGTTGGCAATGGATCCTATAGGCTATGGCATAAGTATGCGTATAGGCGGTGTCTTGGCGGTACCGGGAGAGGTGGTGATGGACTGCAAACAAGGGCGAGCCTGGTGGGCGTGCTCGTACGATGGCACAGTGGTTAAGTGAGCCATGGTACTGCAGTAAGTAAGTATAAAGTGCATCACAACGATCAAACACGAAATCAAAACAAAATGGACATACAAAACAGGAACAAAAAAACAAACGCAAGAAAAAAAAAAGAACGGCGCCGACGCCGACTTCGAAGCATCAAAACGTGATGACAATTCATCATTTTCAATATATTCCATCATTGTTTCGTTGATTTCCGGAATTCAAAACTTGGTAGCGACGATCATCCTGGGGTTTCGAGCACCAACCTTTGCGCCGGTCTTGATAACGTCTGATAACATCCAGGATTCAGAGAAAGACCTCGACAGCTTCAACTCTTTCGAAAGCGCCCTTATCCATCAATATATGTAAGTAGAGGCAGGGAAAGGGCGGTGGTTGGAGGTTTCTGATTCCTGAATCATGGGACCATGGGTTCATGAGTTGAGAGGTATAGATTACGTTTTAGAATCGGTGCAATTTTTGAAGCGAGGGTCAGTTTCAGGAGAGCTTCATGTAAATCTCTCAAAAAATGTTTCCTATACCTATAAGAGAATCGTTGGTGATGACGTCCTACGAAGGTACGTATACTTATGTACTAAGGCTTCTAATTAACTTGAAGTTAAGATTCTCAGACTAAGTCTTCGGAATCAAGACTTTACCGACGACGATGAGTTCTAAAATACTCTGAAAAATGTCAGAAATGCTGTTAATTCATAGTTAGTGTGGGCGGTGTGCCTTACTTACAGTCTAGTAAGGCTGTTGATGGACTCGTTGAACAATGAACTCCTGTCTTTAAGACCTCCATTATTATTATTCCCTATCTAACAAGTGTTTTGGTGAGCTTTTTCTTCAGCGCTACATTGCTGGATAGTATTAATTTAGAAGTTCTGAGGTTGTGTGCTGATTGTAGTCTAGTCGTGCTGACCGATGCGCACATGACGTCATTTTGCCCCTATCTCCAAGTTCCCACATACCAACCTTTCCGAGCTGATTATTCATTCACATGAAAAGATAACACGCTGTCCTCTGAAGGGGTCTTCAATATAATTTTATAATTCTTGACACTGAAGAGCCTGCATAAGCATCAAATCTACACACAAGACGCAACGTAGGCATAAGATCAAGAGAAATGAAGGGGGGCAGTCAGCCCCTAGTGCTATGTGTAATACTTAATACACATACTAGTAAGTAATGTAATGTATTGTATTGTATTGCTCATCATAGCCAACAAATGATAAATGATCAATAAGCCTGCATCAGCCAATAATAATCCTCGTTTATAATTAGTAGAAGCATCTGGAAGGATTTGTGAGCAGTGAATTCGCCATTGGACCCAGGCTGGAAAGCGGGGTATTTAATCCATCGACGTCAGCCAAGTGATTTTCAAGTTATCCCCACCCCAAATACACAGTTACACCTCTTCCCCATCGACAAGCTACCACAGAACTTAATCTTCACCATGTCATCTGAGAACAAAATCCCAACAACGACTCAATCCTACGTTCTCCCTGAGGTGCGTATAATGATAATCTTGTGAAAGCGCCTATCATGCGGACCCGAGCTGACAATTGTCATTATCGATCTGCCCTGTGACGTTGACACGTTTCTACATGTTAACCTTATAACCTTATCTTTGACGCCCAAATTTTTCCCTCAAACTGAATGACCATATGCATCTGTGCGACGTCGACGACAACAGACGGGAACGTACAAAAACCTCGTCTTGCGCGAGACGTCCATTCCAGCTATCGGGCCCAACGATGCGCTGATTAAAGTCCACGCAGTGTCACTTCAGGTAACGATATCATTGGTCTAATGGGCTTTGGTACTTAGCACTGATAAATAACATAGTACCGAGATCTTCTCGTCGTCTCTGGGAAATATGGATTGGCAAAGTAAGCACATTCACGACCCAGCTCTCCTCCTCCTTCCCGACACATTGCTTGATCATAACTAACCCATCAATCCCACTCTACTCCCTCACAGGATTCCCTCCAACCTCATCCCATGCTCTGACATGGCCGGCGAAATCCTCGCTCTCGGCTCATCCGCATCTGCATCATCCAACCCGCTGAACAAATGGAAAGTCGGCGATCGCGTCTGCGCCAACTTCACCCCCGACCATCTTCACGGCGATGCGACACCCGAGATTATGGCTAGTGCGTTTGGAGCGAATGTGGATGGGGTGTTGACGGAGTATAAGGTTGTGCCTGTTCATGTGAGTACGAGTACGAGTGTCGATGTCGATTTCTCTAGGGTTTCAAGTATTAATTATAATTAATTCCTATGACAGTCACTCGTCGAAATCCCAGATCACCTCTCATACGAAGAAGCCTCAACATTACCGTATGTCCCAGTCCCCCTCATTCCCTATCTTGAACGCCCTCACTCACTCACTCACTCACTCACTCACTCACGTATGGCTAAAAATAGATGTGCCGCATTGACAGCATACAACGCCCTCCACGGCCCAGTGCCCATCAAAGCAGGCGATCACGTCCTCGTTCTCGGTACGGGAGGAGTATCAATGTATGCCATGCCCATTCAAAGCATTGTAGACTTATTCAAACTCATTAAAAATTCTTTGTCCTCAGCTTCGCCCTCCAATTCGCCGTCGCAGCAGGCGCCACCGTCATCGCCACCTCATCATCCGATGTCAAACTCAAAATCGCTTCGAAATTGGGCGCTAAACATGTCATCAACTACAAGACGACGCCGGAGTGGGAAAAAGAGGTTTTGAGAATCGTGCGTTATAATAATTTTTTACAATCATCATATAAACATCATACTAATTACATGTGTGGTATTATGCGCATGCTGTAGACCAACGGCCGTGGTGTCGACCACACCATCGAAGTCAGCGGAACACTCGACCAATCCATCGCAGCTACGAAAATGGGAAGCGGGCAGATCCACATCATCGGATTCGTATCAGGGGTGCGTCACTCCTTCCTTCCTTCCTTCCTTCCTTCTGTTAAGATTAACATTAAATATTAATCATTTAAATAGTCCGGCTCAGCACCTAGCGTATTCCCCATCATAGGCCGCGCAGTAACACTACGAGGCATTCTCATCGGTTCAGTAGCACAGTAAGCCCCCTCCCTCCCCTCCTTT
>NHTK01005730.1:0-14706 GCA_002938355.1 Panaeolus cyanescens | reverse complement strand
CGTTCCCCGCAATTAATAGACAACTTAAGACGCGGTTGTTGGTTGAGTGGTCTCACACACATCTCTTGCTTTTTACTACTACTATGGCTCCCCATCCTATCGTCGAATACACCTCTGAGGCATCATGGGCTATGGTATGCATCATAAGGTTTATTTTATACAAAATATTAACTATTTAATAGATCGAGGACAAGTTCTCTCCTTATGCTAAAGAGACCTTGGCAAAACTCATCAAGTTCCTCGAGGTGCGTTACTCTGGAACTCTCATTCAGGACTTGTGCTCAAATTCATTCTTTCATTGTCCAAATAGGATGAGATTCTGCCCGCTGTTAAGGTTGCCCATGCACAGATCCCCGATGACCCTGTCAAGCGATGGCAAACTGTCATCCCCATTGTCGCCGAGCTCAAAGAGAAGGCAAAGAAGCTGGGTCTCTGGAATCTTTTCCTGAGCAAGGCTCACTATCCTGAGTTTGGTGTACCCTTGACCAACCTCGAGGTACGAATTCCATGTTCTCCCATTTCCCTCAATGATCGTCTGACGAGCCCCACACCCCTACCCGTTCTTCGATGGCGCGCGTCTTTTCCTTTTGGATCGAATAGTATGCTGTCATGGCAGAGGTTCTTGCTCATGGGGGTACTATTGGTCCCGAGGTTGTGAACTGCTCAGCTCCTGATACCGGAAACATGGGTAAGTCATCTACTGCACTTTGTGACGGAGTTAGGGGTTAAAACGGTTTCTTCAGAGGTGCTTGCTCGTTATGGCTCCCCAGCACAACAGAAGAAATGGCTCATCCCATTGCTGAACGGAGAGATTAGATCTGCCTTTGCAATGACTGAGAAGAATGGTTAGTGCTCCTGTTTTTGTTGTTTCGCAGCCAAATCAAGGAGCTCAATTGCGTAACGGTTTTTCTCAGTGGCCTCTTCTGACGCAACGAACATCCGTACTTCGATTAGACAAGAAGGAAATGAGATTGTCATTAATGGACACAAATGGTGAGGAGATCTAGTCATGCCCTATGCATGCCCATGTCCTCATCACCTTCTCCCTTTATTCAGGTGGATCAGTGGTGCAGGCGACCCTCGCTGCGCCGTGCATCTTGTGATGGGAAAGAGCGATCCCAACAACCAGAGTACTCATCAGCAGCAGAGCGTGGTCCTCGTCCCTGCAAATGCACCTGGTGTCAAGGTCATTCGCCCTATGCGCGTGTTCGGCTATGATGATGCTCCTGAAGGTCACTGCGAAATTATCTACGACAATGTCCGGGTTCCGCTTGATAACTTGGTTCTTGGATGGGGACGTGGCTTTGAGATTATTCAAGGCCGACTTGGGCCCGGCCGAATTCACCACTGCATGAGGTCTATTGGCGCCGCTCAGGCCGCCTTGAACTTGCTGCTGCAGCGTGTCACTGATCCTAGCAGGAAAACCTTTGGCAAATATCTCTATCAGCATGGTGTGTTAATAGGTCTCGGGTTATGCAACTGTTATTCACATAATCTTATAGGCACCGTTGTGGCTGATATTGCCAAATCGCGTGCTGAAATCGAATCCGCACGTCTACTGGTCCTCAGTGCTGCTGTTCAGGTAAGCAGCGTGCCAATGTCCCTAAAACATGTCGATCCTTATAGTTGTTTCCTCTACAGATTGACAAGCACAAGGCTAAGGGTGCATTGAAGGAAATTGGAATCGCCAAGGTGCGCTCCGCTGAATAGGCATGGATGTTACCGCTCTTGGATATCACTTACATTGTTCTTGACAGTTTGTCGTTCCATCCATGGCTTTGACTGTGATTGATCGCGCAATTCAATCTTTCGGTGCTGAGGGTGTGTCGCAGGACACAGAGCTCGCTGCCCGTTGGGCCGGCCTGCGAACCCTGCGCATTGCAGATGTAAGGGGCTTCTGTCAATAACTGGGATTATCAATTAATAACACACTTCCTTCACAGGGACCTGATGCTGTGCATATTCAACAGGTTGGCCAGCGTGAACTCAGGCGTGCCCCAGCCCTCGTCGAAAAGGCACGAGAGATTCAGAAGAAGGAAAAGGCCCTTTTCCAGAAGCACGGTCTTGTCAAGGCCCACTTGTAAAAATTTTGGTGTTACTCTACCAATGTTCCAGTCGCTCTATTTAACATCCATGTTATTTGTAAAAATAGCTTTTGTATATATCTTTTGACTAAATTCTACGCTGTCGAGATTTGAAAAACAAAGTGTTACGAAAGGAAGAATTACCAAATATGGAAAGTAGATTGGAGACCAATGTTTGGTGTTGTAATTTTTGCAAGTTTCGGCAATTTGTGGAAGTTGCTACTTTAAACCTTTTTGAAAGTGTTCAGTAGGTTCTACAACATGTCGCTGGCATCATGCACTCGACGACGCGTCGCATCTTTATATCAGTCTACTAGGAGCGTGTCGACCCAGGTCCAACCTATACCTGCTGCACCAAAAGTTCAATCTCATGCTTCTCTCCCTCCTGCCAAAGTTCGCGCTCTCATTTCTCTATACCACCAAGCCGACTCGTGGATAACACCAGAAACCTTGCTCGACAGAATCGACGAGGCGTTTCTACCTAAAATTGGAAGCAATGTGTTGATTGACGAAACCCCCGAAATGCGACTGCAAAGTATGACGAGTCTTCCAGACCTGCGCAACGCTCTACGGAAAATGAAGACTGCACCAAAAATGGCACAATGGGACACGGAAATCACAAAGAGGGATTACGAACCAGGGGAGCAGTGGAGTGACGTACGGTCGAAGAGGGAGATGAAGGTCATTGAGGCTCTATATGGCGTGGACACCACTGTGAGAGGAAAGATTTTGCCTGGTCTGGACGCGTTGGAAGAAGTCAAGGGATCACTAAAGGACTACGTGAGAGAGGACAAGCACGATGACGACGATGATTTGGACGGATTTGTGCGGTAATACTGAAGAGGTATGTATCATGAAATGCTCTCAAGTCCTTCTTACTCATCATGCAGTCTAGGTAATCTTCTCCCTTGAAATAGATATATTATGTGTTCTGTATAATCTGGAAACGAGACTTATTCCTGACATATCGGTTTCTGTTATGTATGACTGGTTAGCAGATTCGGTAAGTTGTGTCCATTCAATGTTTGCAGGGATGGCGTGCTTCAGCCATCTTGCGGTGCCACGGATACCCTTCCGTCTGCTTCAACCTGCAACCCAAGAGCTTTTGGCAGCATAACCTCACATGGGGCAATGAACCTAAAGGTGGCTGCACCATCTCCCGCCGACCTTTCCAAATTAAAAACAGCCACGTCTCCACCGTTGTCCAGTACCTCTGCTGCATATCCAGCAGCTGGGTAGACCTGCCAAACGGGTTTTCTCAATACAAAGACGTGGATCAATCAAGAATACATACCACGGAAGATGTTCCAATAACGAGGCAGAGGTCAGCCTCTGCAACGATTTTATCTATTTCCTCCAGCTTGTGGGGTATTTCACCAAACCAGACGACACCTGGACGTGCGAGGGAACCGCAAACTGAGCACTTCGGTAAACGATCCTCTGAAATGATGGGGTCGATGATGCCTTTCTCTACGAACTCTTCAGTCCCTCCGAGTGCTTCACATACAGGTGAATTTGTGTTGTGTTCACGGTGTCTACATTCTTTGTTCGTGCAAAGGACATCGAAGAGAGTGCCATGCATTTCATAGATGTCGAATTTAGGATCGACAACGCCCATGGCTTGAGCGAATTGTTCATTGGATCGGATACTTAGCCCATCGACGTTCTGCGTTATAAGGGTAAACTTGGACTCTGGGGCGATTTGATGTCTAATGGAGTCCAAGGATAGTGCAGAGAGCGTTCTGTGAGCATCATTGGGGTTGGCACGCCGAGCACTAGGTTCAATGATCAGCAGTAAGCGAAGGACTTGACGGGAGCCATCTACATACACCTCTCTCCTGTAATGATAGAATTGCCAAACAATCGAAGGATTTTCTTGGAAAGCCTCTGGTGTTGCGAGAGAAATGGCATCATACTTTCTCCACATTCCACCAGCACCTCTGAAAGTGGGTATACCTGATTGGATTAGCTACTAAATAAAATAAAAAATAAACAAACTTACCAGACGCTGCAGAAAGACCAGCACCTGCCACTGCAATAATATTTTTTGATTTTCTTAAGACATTTCGAAAGGCATTAATATCTTTGGATGGCATGGCAAGTTGCTAGAGTCGAGTGATCTGGACATTTTGGGGTCTAGAGCAATAAATTACATAATTAAATCTTATCTGATAAAAATATAATAGAGTGGTCTGTGAAATTCAAAGTTGGCTGTTTACCACAATGTATGGCTTTCGCAGTCTTCATGCAATCGTCTTTGGACAACGAGAAGACCCTCTTTGTCGTACTTTGCGCGCTTCAGAAGTGCCAGTAACAAGCGCCGACTGTAGGGCATGTTCAGACCCTTGTGACCTCGGTGATTCTTTACTCAAAATTATCAGATAACATGAGCTCACTTTCTATGACAATGCGTTATATAGACCACGAAGCTTATCCTCGCCGGTTCGATGTGGACATGGATACACAAATGTTGGGCTCAGTAAAGCCATACAATCGTCAGGTAAGAATTTTATCCTTCGACTAAATTCACATCCGCCTCGTGTTTTTATTCTGACCGTTTTATGCCGACCACCACCAATAGATTGTCATTTCTACCGGTAAAGCGGACTGGACGAAGGATATTACAGACGACAAAGACTCATTGGCTGCTCTTTTGCTAGAGGTCAACACAACCTCGTCTCCGACATCACCCAAGACGCCCTCCACTAACTCCACCCCAGCTTCCACAGTCTCAAAAGGCATCAAACCTTCAACTGGTCTTTTCCACACTTCGGACTCTACCAGGACCTCGGTACTTAACGGAAGCCATAAAACAATATGTCATGAGCCAGACCACGAGTCCGTTTTAGTGTTTCCAGATTTCAAGGTCGTTACAGAGGTCCGCCGCTCCATGCAGGGAGCACATGACCTTTGGGAGAGTGCGCTGGATCCCTCTGTAAGTCGAGGAGGGGTAGATCTCGAAAAGAGCATCCTCAAGACCTGGGTTCTACCCTATGCATGTGTCATTCTACTATGTGAGTACCAGACTTGGGGTTTCCGTCACATTCTTCTCTCTCGTATTTCTCATACTCATGCTCGTCCCTTCCGAACACACAGGCTCACATAAAAAGCGTGATAACCGGTGTGGGATTGCCGCACCTAAACTTGAACATGGTATGTAATTTGACTCGCCATACTTTTACACAACACATCTCATTCTTCGTACGTTATTCATAGCTTTTATCAAGTCACTGGAAGCACAGGGATGGGATGCAGACACCCAGTTGGAGCACCCCGAGTTGACAATGGGCCTTCCGTTGGAAGACCTGGACGCGACACCAGAAATGCGAGAGGACATTATGAAGCAACAGATGAAAGAAAGTGCAGAGTCAAAACGTGCACTAATAGTCAAGGTCTCCCATGTTGGAGGTCACAAGTATGCCGGTAACTGCATCGTGAGTCGTCTGTCTTTCTTTTGGAAAAGACGTCGTCAGACATAGCTGCGGGTCTGTTGCATTACCCCGGACCCCGAAAGCTATTTTTGATATTTGATCCATACCGAGGCTTGGTTCTTGACTACATTTCAAAGCGTTCTCGGTTGCTAACGTGCCCTTCTTTACCGGAATAGATTTATACACCAGCTGGTGCTGGGATTTGGTACGGCCGTGTGACCCCGCACGATGTCGATTCAATAGTCGACAATACCATCATCGATGGCCTCGTTTTACCGCCACTACTTCGTGGAGGAGTCAATCTTCAGCGGCCCAACTGCAAGACTCTGAACGACTGGTAGTAAATCCATCCTTGCCGAATCGCTTCGACAATCTGATCCCGCTTAACTTCTCTGATCTCGGCTACCTGGCCCTTTGGTTCTCCGTCTCTTTCGCCTCCGCCTTTGCAAAACAGCTCGCGCTTCATTAATAATTCTTGGTTTTTTAGCATTGCATCGGACCATAACGTAGATGGTCAACGTTACGACCCACCGCACACTTATATCTTCTGGCAACCCATCAAAAGCTCTCGCATGCGCTGACAGCACCCGTATTCATCTAGACGCCTATAGAGTCGCAGTTGTCTACGAGACTCCAACACATGGCATTTAACATACTCTATCTCCTTTTTAGTATTCCCCGATTCATTCATTCCCTCCTACTTGATTTGCAACACATTGTCGTTGTGGGGACATTTTCTATTCGTTAATCCTGTTGGTGGTTTTTTGGTTATTTAAGCATGGTTATTTATTCGTCTTCTTGTTTTGTCCACTCTGTACGATATGTAATCCCCCTGTTTTCTCCTTACTCCGTGTTAGCTTTGTCATGATCTGTTTTTTACCATCATCGTACCGGAGCTTAGTACTTGATCCTCGTTATGGGGTTCTTAGAATTTGTTCTTCGCCGCTAATTGTAAACCACTTCGGTGGTCTTTTCACTTATGCACCCTAATGCCACATACATATCGCAATGCTTTCTATGACGACATCGTTCGCGAATGTCTTGCGCTTCCTAAGAGCTTTCAGTGCCTCAGCTGTCAAGCTTGTTTTCGATTACACTATGGACAGGCGTTTTGGTACCGAGTGATCTTCTATGATCTTCTTTTAATCTTCAACCTTGGTCCAGTATAAATGACTCCATAGTATATCATGTGGCTCAGACGTTCCTCAGAGATAACCAGGTGGTTGGCTCAGATGTTGGAAGTTCTGCTCATTATTGAACCTGGAGTAGGTGCTGGTCATTTGATATTCTAACGAGAGACCTGTCGCTGGTCAATGATTCTAGAAATATGGTAACCTTTTACCCTTGCACCCTAGTTTTCCAAGAGCTCCAGAAGTTACTGACCATAAACCTTCAATGCCCTTTTGGGGTACTGTAACTTGATTGTCCTTAACCTGTTTACATTTAAAGAACCAGAGTTAAGGATTCCAAAGATATCACGGAGAACAGGTACTTGCATGATGAAGAAATCAGATAACAAAATCAGGACCATCTTATCTCATTGGGGTATAAGGTTCGAGCCCTATGAATTTAAAAGACGCCGGACGGTGGTCAAGTGACGATTCTCTATCAATGGTTTCCATATGTCGGGGATAGGGTCAAATAATGGGTGTCGAACCTGCAACATGGACACAGCTGCTATACGCATTGTGCGTTCAGGTACTATGATAACCCATCTCGATATGATCCCTCTTGACATTCGAACCGTCTATGAGCGCCCGCCGATGTTTTACAGGGTTCGTTTCGAGCCTGCGGTCCGACGCCACAACGGTTGATGTTTCTTGCAGCACCCCTCTCGAAGCACAGTTTTCAACCCAATAGAATTGGTGACCTTGATAAGCTGCGTATGTTATCTCCCGTCTTCAAAGAAAAATCGACTAGAACGTCGCAGTATAACGAGACTCGACCTGCCGTCTAGCATCTATGTATATCACAATGAATTAGCCGCCGCTGCCCTTATTACCGAACACGGAACGATAGCGCTGCGTTTTTGTTCTCCTCCGATTCAAAGTTCACATGTCAGGTGTTGACTGCGAAGTGCGAAGCAGAGATAAGAGTGATTTTGACTATCCGACCTTTTGTGTTCAACGGTTGACAAGTGTATAATTTTATCATCGGCGTTTGGATATAATCCGGTAGATCCTGAGCATGGACAATGGGTAAATACCGTGCACGATGACAGGATTGACGATGCTTTGGAATATCTCACCTTTAAGGCTAAGCTCGAATACACGATTGCTTGAGGCCAACTGCAAGTTGCAACGAATGGTGGTTCGAAATGGGGGTATACACCGGTGTCCTCAAATTGACCGACAGCTTTTGAGATACATGGTCACTTACGCTACCTTTTTTCTGAGGGAAATTCGCCAAAAAAAATTGAGTAAAGACACGTAGTAGCGCGTAATATGACAGCAGAGAGTTTGGAAAAATGGTGAAGCCTGTACCAAACCTGAATCAATAACATCAAAGAAAACGTACCAGCAAGGACCTACAAAAGCAGCATAATTTGCCCAAATCTGACCAGACTTTCTTGTAAACGCGTCGATTCTGTTGGAACAGTGGCGTCTACTTGAAGTGTTTATGTATTTTTCATCAACCGCCCAGGCTTGTGTTGTATCTTGGTTGATAGGTCATACGTCCTAGTGCTGATCAGCGTTCAGGTTTCCGCAACATCTCGATTCGATTCACATATGTCCTGGGCCAGTATCCGTCGAAGGTCTGCAACGATAGGGGAGTCTTACCATTTACCAGTGGCGTTGAGATTGATATGTGTTGGCAATCGATGTGAGTAGGGTGCCCGCGTTCACGCACGTTCTTTTGCCACAAAGCCGACTCCAGCCCAACGGGTGCCCGTCACCAGTGTAGATACATGCATACGTCATCGCACGGGTTTCTTTCTTTATCGCTGACGTCGCAGGGATACGTATTGCAACCTGAGAGCTTTTCCCGGAGGACGGAATATAGACGACGCCGAGGAGCATAATGAAAGCTACGGCAACGTCAAGAATTCTGAAAAATACAACAGAAAAGTCAATAAAGGCAATGAAAACGGAGAAAAGCGTGCAACCGACCCACGAGGCATTGAATAGGCATTGTCGCTACTTCCTGTGCACGCAAGTTGAAGCATCGACGTCAGCATCACTCCAATGCCCCAAACTTTTGGCCACCCCGGGCCAAGATCAAAAAAAGCCCTGTACCCCATTCCATTCATTTCATCTACCCAGCTCTTGAAGCATGACGAGAATGCACGAGAACGCACTAGAACACGAAGAGAAAAAAAATTGTAATTAACATTTCCGACTATTCCAAATAATCGCAAGGAGGTATTGAGTATCATGACAATGGTGAAAAAAAAAAAGAAAATGCTGAGAGTACACATAATAAAAAAAAAGGGCAAAGACAAGAGTGAGAGAAAGGGAGTAATGGTAATGTAAAAAAACTAGGGGCTAGACTGTTTGTGATACTGTTCGTTTCAGACAAAGAATTCATGTAGAGGCAGGAAGAGAAGAAACAGGAGGAGGAAATGGGACATCACCGTTCTGGATGGGTGAGTCGAATTGATCTGGTATTACAAGGAATTGGATAGGTGGGGATGAGGGGCGAGTTGGTTGGATGAAGCAAATTAGATGCGATGATGTTGTTGTATCAAGGCAAATTCGATGATGATGGCAGACCGAAGCAAGATAAGCAGGCATTGTCAATGATCCGTTCGTAGAGTGCGTTTCGTCAAGGAGAAACTGAATAGAGCAGCAGAATACAGTATGTGATTGTGGTTTGTTGAGTTCATGTGCGAGTGCGGTGGGATGGACATCCGTTGCTGTGTATAGCGACTGGTATCGTTCCCAATGAGACGTGCAGCAGGTTATTTAGGACCTGAATTAAGCGGTGGATGAGAGATATCGCAGGAGGGGGAGGTGGTCAAAGGAGAGATAGAAAGCGAAGCAGAGAGGAGTTATGATACATTTCGTTCAAGAGCATTCAGCCCTTGATTCTTATTTAAATAAGCAAGAATCAGATGAAACCAGGAATCATTGGCCGTGTAGCTTTAAGCACAAAGCCGCCCGAGGAGGAAAAAAGCGAAGCATGGATAATGGAGGTCGTGTTTGTCAGCGGTGGTCAACACTCTATGACATGTCGTCGAAGCCGATTCCGTCGTCGAATCCAACCATCTTTCTCCTCGCATTCGCACACCTGCCCACGCTCTTCGACGAATCCTCCATATCGTCCTCTGTTGCCGCGTCTGGCAAGTCATCTTCAACACCATCTTCGTCATCGCTCTCACTACCACTCTCGCTTCCACTATCAATCCCGTTCGTCTTTACTCCGTTCGCATGACCATTTCTAGCCCTCCTCCTCTTCGTCTTCTTTCCATTAGCCAGCTCCTTTTCTCTCCTCGCAGCTGCGTTCGCCATCATCGAGTTGATAACACTCTCGCCGCCATGATATGTGAACCCTCTAAAGTTCTCCTGGACGCTACTCGTAAGTGGAGTACCTGCGATTTCCAATCGAGCTTTGGGGCGCTTAATTTCAATGCCCTGCGGTCGAGTCGCCACCGGCTTTGTTCCGTGACTTGTACCGTTGGTAATCGGACTCAAAACACCTCCCTTCACGCTGCCCATACCAGGACTGACAAGCCGTTCACTCCCTAGTGGTCCATTAGGCTGGTGGGCCGTGACAACACCCATACTCCTCGCCACCCAATCTTCACTGGGGTCATCCTCATCCATAAGTTCATCCCCTGGGAACTCGACACCGAGACCGGCGCCCACATCTCTAATATCCGCAGACGTGAACTCGGGGTCAAAGTTATTCGTCGACTCGTCAGATTCGACGACAGGTTTGAACGGTGGTGTTACTTGCTTGAGGGAGAGGGCGTGCCAGTCTATGCATGCAAAGAAAGGGTGTTCTTTGAGTTCAGCAGCATCTCGTTGAGCACCAAGTCGATGTTTGGGATTGCGGTTTAGTAGCTGTGAAAATGTTATCCACCTATAACAAGTGCAATAAAAACAAAAAGACTTGCCCCTTTGACGAAACTCTTGCCCTCCTCGCCGATGACGCCTTTGGGGAATCGAATCTTTCCGAAACAAATGTTCTTGTACATTTGCTGAGTGTCTTCGGCATAGAATGGACTCCAGCCGCAGCACATTTCGAACAAAAGAACGCCTAGCGACCAAAAATCTACGATCTTGGAGTAACCCTGTTCGTCGAGTAGAATTTCGGGTGCTAGGTATTCCGTTGTGCCACAAAATGTTGTTGTCAGCTCTCCGGCATGTAAGTCAGCCTTTGAAAGACCGAAATCGCAGAGGGCGACGTGACCGGTTGCGTCTAGGAGGATGTTTTCCGGTTTCAGGTCACTGTTATCCCGAGGATGAGAAAAGAAAAAGATCGGTGTGGGTTGAAACAACTGACCGATAGACAATGTTATACTTGTGTAGATGCTCCAACGCCAGAACCAATTCTGCGATGTAAAATCTTGCCCGTTCTTCGCTGAAGCGAGTCTCTCTCTGTAGATGCCAAAAGAGTTCGCCTCCACTCTTGAAATCGGTGACCAAATAGAGATCGGTGTCTGTCTGGAAGCTAAACTTTAATCCGACCAAAAAAGGACTCTCGAGAGACCGCTGGAGAATCTTGCGTTCGCCAATAGTGTGTGCGACCTCTTTCTTTGCGACGATCTCTTTCTTGGAAAGAACCTTCATTGCGTAAATTCGCTTTGTGTCCTTTTTGCGAACTTGGAAGACTTTGCCGAATGTACCTCGGCCGATCAGCTTCAAGAACTCGAAATCGCGCGGGGTGAGAGCGCGTTTGGTCTAAAAGGAAAGTGGTTAATCAAGGCAATTCCGGAAAAGAAGAACCGGGAAAGGGACAAGCGTGGAATTAGAGGCCGGAAACGTGGAAGGTTAATTTTTGGAGTGTGTCATAAGTAGCGGAGGATGACATGCCAACGAAAAGATTTTGGGGTAGAAAGGGTGGATAGTACCTTGTATTGTTCGTATGTTATCTGTACTCTCATCTCTCCACTAACGATTTCGTCCTCAAAGGGTTTGAGTCTAATGATAAGGATAAATGAAATCAACCATCGGACCGTAGAAAAAAACAAAAAAGAGAGATGATAAGGAATTAACTTACTTGTACCACTGATCAACAGTATGGTCGTGTATGAGAACAGGTCTTATCTGAACTGTTCCAAGAAAACCCTGGTCTTGTGCTGCACGGTCGTAAAGATTGAGGGTGATTTCAGAGTCCTCGTTTGTTACATCGCTGTGTTGTGATCGAGTCATGAGTCAAGAGAACGGAAAAGGTGTGGATGTGGTGGACGCACAATGATACCTCGTGTTTCCAGACTGGATTGTGTGGCGAAATGCGACTGAAGAGGCCATGATGAATGCTAGCCACCGAAGGGGGTGGTATTGAGGATGAATCGGCGGTGGTGGGGTTAGATGAAGAGAGTGCGGACTTGGACGGAGGTGGATGTTCTCTGCTATTCTTCCTGCTCCCTGGTACTATTGAATTCTTGGAGCTGATAGCGCCTAGAGTTGTGAGAGCAGTTGAAGGAGATGGTTGTGATAGGACTACTGCTGTTCCCTTGACCTCTTTCGAGTCTTCTGGGATAGGATCTCTGGATACGAACTCGTTCTGCTCGAATTGTACGACGACATAAGGCCTAGAATTTACGGGTGAAGGAACATTGAGAGAGCGAGCCTGTATGAGCTTTACGTGAATTTGACCCCTAGACGAAGGAGTTTGAGGAGTTGAAGTAGAATTTTTCTGAATATTTTTTGGAGGAGGAGGTTGGCTCATTTTGAAAACGGGAGCATGAATTGAAAGATGAGTTGTCGGAAAAGCACCGAGATTAGAGAGACGAGGCGTGAGATCGGATGAGTGTACAAGATTATTTTGAGGTAAAAATGGGGAATTAATAGAATTTTGTAAAAGTGGATGAACACCTGTTGGCGTCAATAATTCAAAAGGATTTTTTTCTTTTTCTGAAGAAGATTTAGGAGTTGTTGGATTTGAAAGAGTCGACCAGAAACGACTCATGATGATGGTGGTAAAGGATAAAGAAGAAGAATTGGAGAGGAACATTTTTACTCCACAATTTTATGATGAGAATGAGAACGACTCCAACCAATTACTTTCATTAGTCCTCCAGTTATAAGTCCAACTCCAATCGCTCTTTTAGCCATATTCAATGGAAGTCGGTCTATAGTAATTTTAGATATTATCATTTAATTAAAAATAATATAAACTCACATATTATTGAAAATAATATTCCACTTCCAACTCCAGCTATAACCTCTCGACTTCCACTCCATCCTAACCGCGTAGCTCCCTCTTCAAGTCCAACAAAGCTCAGAGCAAGTAAACTCAGTCTTGATCCTTCAACTCCAGCTCCTTTTAATGCTCCAAGCATTACTCGGTAATTTTTCGTCTTTTTGTAAAAATACCACCCTTGTACTGTCGTAGGTGGTCGATGCGCGTTTTCTGCCAGGAATCGAAGTGATGCTGTTCTTCCTCCCCGCATGATACCCAGTCCACTTCCAACTACAAACGCAATACCAGGCACAACCAGCATTCGTTGGGGAACATTCAGGTATATGGCCTTCTTGTTAGATCCAATCTCCGTGTTGTTGTCACTGTCCATATCGTACTTGGCTATTTCAGACTAGCTCTGCTCGTCTTCTTCTCTTTTGTTAATGGACGTCGGAGGGGTATGAGCGACATTGACTGTTGGAGTAACATAATATCCTCTTTAGGTAATCCCACATCTCACATGACTTTAAATACCCACCTCACGCGAAATAAGCGCGTCGTCTTGAACTTCGCCATCGAATAGCCACCTTCAATTTACATTTAAACCTAGCTATAAGCTGTGCTCTTCAATTTATTGCCGCACTCGTGATATCATAGACAGCATCCAATACTGACACTGAGCCATTTTTTCCTCAAAAAGACATATATCATACGCATGCCCAGTCCTCCGCTTCTTGACAATGTCCGGGGGTTTCGAAAACTCGGGGCTATGCTACCATTCACGCCAATGTCAGTCAATCCGCCCGTATTTATCTCTTCATTCGACAAAGGGTCGGAGGATTCTAAACAAAGCACGCCATTGAGCCAGAACATTCTAACAGAGTCCACATAGCAGTAGCCCGCATGCGACGGCGTCGATAGTTCGTCCATGTTACGCCATACTCCCGATACACTCGAGTCTCATAGCATCTGCTCCATGATGTCCGTCAATTACACCAACACCTCCATTCTACATGCTCTCCCCGCCTAGCCTAGGCTAATAAGACCGCGCTTTTCATCATTCACCTACTCCGCCACTCAATAGCGGCTCCGCTACCGTATTTAAACACTGCACCCTCGGTAGGTTAACCATGACAAGCCCTGCTTCTTCATTCATATCCGAATTTACGACAACTCCTTTTCCGCCGCCGCTAGCTACAGAACTCGTACAACGACCGAGAATGGGCACCGTTGTATAGGCTCACGTACAATTTGAATTCGAGAGTTTGAGCTTTCGAGGGTGTATGTATGTATTGTATATACTATGGCTTTACTCTATCTATCAGATCCCCGTCAGGTTTAGGGCGTGTGCTTATCTCCCTCCCCTTCTCTTGTCATGACAAGTAGGTGTCCCATGAGTGATTAAAAGAGGGTTCGAGTCTTCTGGTACGTTGGAGCTCTTTTTAGATAGGATGCGTCGGATGCGCACTCTCTTTGATTCGAAGGCCTAGGTAGGAAGCCAAGTCATGTATATCCCCATGCCATCGCGACGCAGGGTATTAAGCCAGTTAGCAAGCACGTTCGAGCGTGCGTTAATTATAATAACACCTCGAAGCCGATGCGCAAATTGAGCATTGATTCTTGATCGTATGTAGTTTCAAAGCTCGAAATCCCTCCGATCCTTCTTTCTTCTCTATTACAACCCCTGACCCAGCCAGCTTTGGTAACTCAAAGAAAGGCCATATGGGTTATTGTGGACCTACACGGCGAGCTTGATTGTGGGTCCCACCTGTCCCGCCCTCTGCCCACCGCCGATCAGAGAGGAAGCGGCGTATGTCACTGGATGAACAGCGATCAGGACCCGAATATTATGTGTACTACAGTCATTAGGCGGACCGTGGCACAGCCAAATTTATTTCATG
>NHTK01005729.1:0-14673 GCA_002938355.1 Panaeolus cyanescens | reverse complement strand
AAAACATATCCTCAGCCCGATATATTTTTTAGCCACACCAGTGTATGTATGTTCTATTTGCATTGGAAAAGGTTCCGTCATATTTTTATATCTATGGGTATCCCTGTACATTTATCTTATATCCCTACACATTACCGCTTAGCTATCCGCCTTGTATTTTTGTCATTTTATAAGCATCTTATTTTTTATAGCGCCCACCAGTATTAGCGAGGGCTTTCCTGACGACGAACGAGTCCTAAGGCCTAACTCCTCGTAGATCTGATCTTCAGACATGGCTGGTTTGGATCTTACAAGATGGACGTATAGTGACTGCCCTGGATAGTATTGATTCCGCCGACGATGGGGAAACTCAGGCCATCTACTAGATATCGATGTGACAGCACAATGTGGTGCTGGGTTCTGCAATACAATTGCACGTACATAACCTTGCATTATTGGCTTTTTTGATGAATCAGACCCACATCTTCTGTCCTCCTGAACCGAGGTCAGAGCATGAGGTTGTGCGACCTTTCTCGATGGCCGGATTCCTTGTTTTCTCTGCCATGGAATCCCGAGAGAACGGTCAGCTTATGAACACATGGGAGGAAGTTGAATCGAGGTTTTGGGTGAAGAAGAGCTGCGGAAATGCGATTGATTGCAAATCTCATCCGAGGTGGACCTACTCCAAAGTCATGCTCATACATTTGTTCATGCATCATGATCAGACGTATTATTTATATAAATCCACGTAATTTCAAAAGCATAGTGTCATAAGCGGGTATTCTTTGAGGCATGGATAGGTACTTGCGACGTTATATGATGTCTTCAGAAGCCCTTGTTGTGGCCTCCTTGCTCATAGAAAGCCTCCATGTGTGCAACAATTGAGGAGAGCGCTCCCAACCATGCGTCGAGCTTGGCATCCACTGTTTCTTGCGAAGCCGGTTCGCCGTTAGGGTCTGCAGCAAGCTTGCTGTAAAAGTCTTTGCGGTATGGGCAGGCCTTCATGGCAACCTAATCGAGGCCGACATCCATGTCAGTTCTGCTGGTAGTACGGCATCATAACATATCAACTCACGGAAAAGATGCCCTTGACCACAAAGTTGTGGAATTTTTTCAAAGTGGCCTCATACCCCTTGGTAAATGCGGCTGCTAGCTCCTCGCTCTTGTTTGCTTGAGCGTTTTCGAGAGCCTTGCAGGTAAACGACAAGCCCCTGAGTAGCCACATCAGGCCTTCGGTAGCGACGCGCTTCTTCTCGGTTTTCTCTCCTTCTACGAGTTTTTCCAGTGTACCAGAAATTGCAGTGTGCGACTCATAACGAGTTCGTACTTTCTGTTGGTCAGATTACCGTTAACATGGGGAATACTTGTCAAAAGACGATTAATTGCTTACAGCGATGTTTCCCTTCAGATCGGACTGCACGACGGCAAATGCAGTTGATCCCAGGAGATCTAAAAAGAGATAAATCGAAGATAAGAGACAGATACTTGAGTTTATCGTACCGAATAAACCCACAAGCCCTTCCGAGGCTTCAAGGAATGCAACGGTGTCGACACCACCGTCGGTGGGAACGTCTGCGAAAGACTGACGATGTCACGGGCGCTGTTATTTACAAAGATCCAATTTTATAGAGTCATAGACTAACTTTAACGGTTTCAAGGTAAGGAGCCATGTTATGATCAAAGAGAAGATGCTTGTTGTAAGTTGAGTACTAGTTAAGTTATGTCAAGATCAGTCACCATCAGCCCCTTAGATCTTATCTTATCTAAGTACACCTGAGGTGTTCACAGCGAGTGACTGATCATGATTCATCATCATGAAAGCATCATTAGCATCATGAGCCTCGGTTGAGTCTCGGTGAGGTTTTTAAGGTCAAGATGAATAATTTTTTTTTGTTTTTTCTTCTTTTCACATCATCTACTTTCGATATCATGCCACACGCAGACTCGTCTCTAGTTCCATCCAGGTTAGTGAACAATTCTCTCCTGACAACTCTGATTGATCGTTGGATAGCATCCAAACTAAAGCAGAATTTTGGGATCATGTATACACTCAGCTAGAAGGACTTTTTGAAGGACAGAGATACTGGGTAGATAAAATATACACTTGATTTTTCACTTGAGATTTATTTATTTTCGCAGGTATCTAATCTGGCGAATGCCTCCTCCCTGATATACAATTCTTTACTCGCTTTCGAAAAGTATTTTGGCAGAAGTGATGATAAGGCCGTCAATTGGTGTGGTAAGTATATCATCTGCTCCAATCTTCATAACAGCTTAGCTTTTCAAATGTATTCAGGATTTTACATTCACTCTCGGTTCTTCCCTGCTCCGTCACTGTCATTGTCAAGTAGTGCCGACCCCTTGGATCAAGATCGATTACTTCTTGGTCCATTCTGTGGAAAGCCCGCTTGTCAATTCATTCAGGTTGCTCCAGGGAGGGTAAGGGGTGTTTGTGGGGATGCATACACGAAAAGGCAAACCGTTCTCGTTGAAGATGTCGACGCCTATCCAGGCCACATCGCCTGTGACGGGGAAACGAAGAGTGAGATTGTGATACCATTGATCCTTGAGACCAACGGAGAGCCTCATGCATTGGGAGTATTGGATCTTGATTGCCTCGCACTAAAGGGGTTTGATGACGAGGACAAGAAAGGTCTGGAAAAAATAGCTAATTTAATTGTACATGCTTCAAACTGGTGATAAATCGAAGATTCGACCAAATCTGTGTGAAGAGCGAAATACCGAACCTTGAACTATGTCTCTGGGTTGGCTTTTTGCCATGCAAGGAATTCCTCATGAAGCTTTGTCTGCTCCGTGAACGCCTTCTGCACTCTCTTCACTTGATTTTTACTCAGCTCCTTTCCCTCCCCATCTGTCAAGGGCAAACCAGATTCGTTCCATGAACCGTAGGTACCCTCGGGCACATGTGGGGGCTTGAACATATCCTGGGGAGCAAGACGACCTTTTTCAATCTTTTGTAGGCGCTTCTGACGCTCTGCCTCCACTTGAGCGGCCTTTTTAGCAGCTTTGGCCTCTTGTTGCAAGCGTTTTTCCTCTCGGGCTTTGATAAGCTCAGCTGGTGGTACCAACTTTACAAGGGCCTGTCCGTCTAAATTATGCACATCAGTAACCGCATCAGTGCAATGACTTTTCTATGACGCACCTTCTTGATCATCTAAAGCAACACCTAGTGGGACCAGATCATTATCTCTCAGCTTGTCGCAAAGAGCAAGAATATCCTTCAGGGATGTTTCACCCTTAGCCATCGCCAATTTGCGCACATTGTCCCGAAACGAAGATAATGTTCGCAAATAGGGCAAAAGGATTTCTTCTCTCTGATTTCAAACTTAGAATTAGGATACTTTGGATTGCAATGACACTTACGTTGGCACCGTCGCCGCTCTCATCAACTTGACCCCAACCCAGTTCGGACCTCTCGCCTTCTCCCAAACCAAACATTCGAAGCATTTTCCCGACCCATTGTGCAATGGTCTCCACCAATCTCACATTCAAATCCCTTCCTCGGGAATTGATGTAAACATTTGTACGGGAGATGAGATCTCGGAGGACGTTCACGGCCTCTGGTGTATTAAAGGAATCACAGAGTGCCGCTCGGAATGATGACTGGCTCTGGTAAAAACTTTTGGTTGTTTAATTGCAAGCATGTGGAGATGAAAAAATGGTACTCACGCAGCTTGTAGATCTTTTTCAGGCTGCTCATAATGATGGGAGCCGTCGGAAGAAAATGTTTTGCCGTTGGCTTGGTTGACCAAAGCCTTGACTGTGGTAAAGAAATTCTAATAATACACGGTCAATTAATAAGGGTATGGTGAATAGAAAATTTATTGCACACGTTGAATGTATTTTCTAATGTGCGGACTTCTCCTGTCATTAAGGATTCGGAAAAATCGACCTTGGCGTTCCAAAGTTGTGTCAAGAAGGCAAGACGCAGTTGTCGAGCGGTGAACTTGTTCAAGATTTCCTACAAAAAAATTTAGCAAGCGAGAAAATCCCAGAAGCAAGGCAACCGACATCAATGGTGATGAAGTTCTTGAGGGATTTGCTCATCTTCAAGCCTTCAATGTGGAGGTGACCTGTGTGAAGGAAATAATTGACCCATGGGCCATTGACGTGGTATGCCTACGTAGCACAATTTAGCGTAAGAAAGCATCAAAATGGGAAGAAATCATACCTCAGACTGGGCAAGTTCATTGTCGTGGTGAGGGAAGGCCAAATCAATCCCTCCAGAATGAATATCCATGTTGTCTCCCAAAATTTCGCTTGCCATCACTGAACATTCGATATGCCACCCTGGGCGGCCCATGCCCCATGGTGATGGCCATGCGGGCTCACCAGGTTTCGAGGCTTTCCAAAGAGCAAAGTCAGCAGGAGATTTTCTGCCGGCTTTCGTCCCCAATGACCCTATAAAACGGAAGGTCTATCATTATTGGCAACATGCGATATAGCAGATGGCGAACCTTCTCCGTCTTCCAACAATTCAAGATTGCCCTTGTTTCCAGGCTCCAGCTTCGCGTAGTGGTTGCCTTCTGACTTGTCAAATGCCAGAGTATTGAAGTAAACGCTGCCTTCTGCTTCATAAGCGTAGCCGTTGCTGATAATCCGCTCCACAAAAGACACAATCTCTGGAACGTACTCCGTGACACGAGTAATAGTGTCAGGATCCCGTACTCTCAGACGTGCCATGTCATCGAAAAATTTGCTCTCCCAATATTCTGCCAATTTTCGGGAGATAGCCGGATCGGTGACAGTAGATTTGTACTAAGCACAGTCAGTAAATGCTTCGCATCCTGCCTGAGGTTTGACCGACATACCTGCGAGTCGAGTGACAATGCCAGGACGTCTTTAGTTTCAGTAATGAGTTGATGCGCAGCTTCTGTTCCTGTATTCCCTGCCTTTATTTCCGCTTCGCCGGCATTCAGAGCTGCTTGTGCTCGTTTCTGTCACAACATTGATAAGGCTGAAGACGCGTAAAATGATGGAACACGAACTGCAGAGGAATAGAACATATCAAACTTTTCGCTGAGCTTTAGGCATTCCTGCTTCCATGTGGGGTTTTGGTAGTTTTCCAAAACTTTTTTCCAACCTTCGCCCTCGTTTCCTTCTGTGATTTTTTCAGCGTCTACCAAGCCTTTGCTAACACGGTCACGGAGGAACGCTTTCCAAGCATCCGTAACGCGGGATAGTAGAGCCTCATCTAGTTTAGTCGTTTGTGATTTGAAAGTGTCGAATAAATGGTTCTGTCGCGCTCTCTCGATGATCTGGAGGGTCGTTAAGTGTGCATCTTGTGAGTGTATGTACACAACGAACTTTGTCATCAATGTCGGTAATGTTCATGACGAAATGAACATCATAGTTGAAGTAGTCGGACATGATTCGTCGGAGGACATCCTGAGTGACATAGTTTCTGCATAATGGACTCATTAAAGCGCGGAAGCACAACGTAAAATAGTGCTAACCTTGCATGGCCCATATGAGATGCGTCGTACACAGTAGGTCCGCAGTTATACCACTTCACGCGACGGCCATTGCGGGGAACGAACTCGGTCTATTCATTTTTTTGAAATCAGATCGATGAGGCTTATCAAAAGAGCCAAAAACCTTTGATTTCGTCAAGGAGTTGTAAACCCGGAGCACAGGCTCTTCCGACTGCTGAACGGGAGGTGACCAAGGTGGTTGTTGAGTAGACATGGAGCAAAACCGTCGGAAATTTGAGAATTGAGTGATTTTAAGTCTCTGGTTTGTCCACGACGTGGTAGGAGGGAGTTTACAGTGGATTCCAATAAAGGATTTTATCATGGAAGATCTCAGCGCGGACATTTGAAGGGAGTCATTAACCACGTATCGATCAGTCACATGACTTTCTAAGAGCTTCATTCGAGCTTTCCTGAGATATTGAAAAAGGCTTTCTGACCCTGAATACACACTTTTGATTTGAAGTGTCAAAAGATTAATCTTATCAATTCCCTGTTATTTGAGGTCTGCACGCAAGGGAATTCGGCGTTTTCTTACTTCCTCGATGATTTCAAAGGAAGAAAAAAAAGAGGCGAATCTACTAGGGAACCTCAATAAGGGTCCTCGATGCCCTGATAGCGAAACACCATTTTCGGAGTGTTTCGAAAGTTATGAGCAGTTGTAGAAGGTCCTTATCGTGCTAAATTGATAGTGTTAAATACCGGTACTTTTCGAGGCTAGTCACGGCTTTAGGAGATGAATATTTTCTGTTCATGCAATAACGGCAAATTATTGATTGCTTCGGGACTCTTCAGACCAGATGCTGTTCTCGAGTTCCGGTACCGGTGTTAAGAATTGTGCATGACCACCCACGATGTTAGACGCTGTACAAGAAGCGAGCGATCGTTGACAAGAAGAAGACTGTCGATGCTAGATATCGACGCATCGCACATATCTTCATCCCATTAGACCTTGCTTTCTGACTTCCATACCGTAACACTTGCAGCAAGGCATCCATTGTCGCTCACTTTTATAAGTACCGGAACATGAACAATAAATCGCAGGCCTAGGATTACATCCCGGATTTCGCTTCGGGATATAATTCTCGGATCGAGTCTATCCAGCCCGACATTAAGATATAACATTTGCTGCCCAAAAAATCGACCGAGCGACATAAGCTTCGACCATATGTTTCGAAGGTTCAGCGTCGTTGTAGTACACTTATAGAGTCATCATCAGTACATCAAGATTAACAAAAGCACTTCTTCCATTACCAAGAAGTTTGATGCATTAGATTTTACCATCGCTGTAGTGAATACACAGCATCTCATCCATGTCGGTGGTACGCCTCGTCCTATGTTAACGTTTGCTGCACTCCAGTTGGCTGCATGGGCAATCACAAGCCAGTACATTTAAATACCTTCGTTTTCGTAGCTGCGCAGCAACTTTCGAACCTTCCATTTCCGAGACACTGTATGCATTATGTATGCATCGAACGCATCAGTTATCTGGTTGCCTATGCGCCCCGTGAAATTATCATGACGTGCAAGGGCGACATATGACTTCAACACTTCCAGCGCGATCTCTCACGCCATATAATTATGCTGTCTTCCCCGAAGCCTTCGCGATGACGAACTAATTCTGTCTGAGAGATCTCGCAGGCATGCTTAACTATTCTACTATATATTTGTATTCCCAGCATATCCGACTCAACAAATATATTCTGGCTCCCCATGCCACTTTCCTCATAGAATTGTCCTTTCCCAGCGCAATGCTGACATCCTCCTTCGCAGAGGAAACGCCGCACTTCCGATGTCAATGAACTGTTCCATGATCAATGTGATACTTGTGTGATACTGAAAACTTCCCTCAGTCCGAAATTACGCAATCTAAATCCCGCTCGCAGATTCACAATTGTCTCTTATTCCAGGGTTACGATAAGTAGGTGGCGCCAAAATTCGGAAGTAAACCCAGGAAAGCTATGTAGAGGTGATGGGAGCAATTCATGTGGGAGCAAAGTGTCGTGGCTGCGATGAAGTCGCTGTATTGGTGTTTCGGATTCATGCCATATACTAACTAGCTGGTAATCTTGGTATCGTCCATCAATAGCGCATATCTTCCTTCGTAGAAAACTCTTCGAAAGATGGTGAATAGTAGATGATGGCTAGAGATAATGAAACCGACCGACCAAGTCACCAACACTGCACCCATGAACGATGGGAAATTTGCTGGCATATATGACCTAGCTATTTACTAAATGACACCTCTGTGTACCTTTCAGTGCATACCGAGACTTATCTGTCAAGATCAAAAAACCGCTAAACCTGAGGAGATTCTGACTATCAATGGGGTTTCCCGGCGCTCAGGCGGTTCTGGCTGATAGTGCATAGGATTCTGTATCTGCCATCTTGCCGAACGAATCAAAGGTCAGCGAAACAGAAAGGCATTTCCCATGGATGCTAATTATGTTAGCCCCGTTCAGAACTTTTACTTAGCTTTGGCTCGGCAAGCACATCAAATCCAAAGTGGGACTTGTATAAAAGTCATACTGCATACCGACTGCTCCCCGGTTTTCCCTGCTTTGCCTGTTCTCTGAGTCATTGCGATAAGCTTCTTTCATCGGTTTCAACAGTTCTGCTGATTGTAGCCGACTTTGCATGATGTCCATCGCCAGCCAACCTCCAACACTGTACGGATACCAGGTGCATAAGATCGAAGAAGCCCTGATAGTCTTCCATGCAGTCTATCTGGGTATCCTCAACATGGTCTCGCGCCGCCTCGATACTGAAGAGCGAAGGCACATTCAACCGGGATGTATCTATGTCTGGGAAGAACGCGGTCAAGGTCCTGAGACGACAGGGGTATGTCACCTTTTCCCGAGCGCTTCCACGCATCACAAGCGCTCTCTGGTATTCACCTTGAGAGCTGACGCCGATGTTGTGTAATAGGTGGGCATAGAACGGTGGACCGATTCCATCTCGTGGGGACCCAGCCGTGTTCGCGATGTGAGTGTGATTCAAAATCTAAACGTTGTGGTTTGTGGGTGACGGGCAACACCTGTCGAAAGCTCACAATCATTTCGTGGCGTCGATGCTAAACCTTATTTTAAATAGGAGTTTTTGTATTATCAAGAGCGACGCACACCTATACATGATCATATCGAGTTCTCGTCGGACTCAGACACCGCTACGTATGCCCATTGTCTTCTGCTCAGGCTTCGAGCGCTCAGCGAGAATTGTAGGCTGACATCGGATGATTACCCTAGAATGCAACGGATGTCGATGAGGATGAGATCAAATCGGCCATTACTGATTAAGCAAACGTATTCAGTTTATCTAGAAACACCAACAGGACGGAGGAAATGGCACTTAAGTAAGTATTTAACTATGTCTTTCCGGGCAGAAGAAGAAGGCACCTTCTCGACATATCCGAGGCGCGGATTCCGGATGCCATGTTGGTCATGGGGTAACATTCGCTGATCGCCTTGATTTAGTTGGTTATCTTACACAGGAAGAACAACCTCACCTATACACTGTCTGGGATCACCCGCAGCTCAGTCGCATCCGTGTACCAGCGGGCATGTATCGCAGCGCTAGAACACCGCGAAGGTCATCACGTACCCAACAAGCACGACTAGAGGCCACATTGCGCGTGGCAATGGCGAACATTGAAAACGAACAACAAGAAACCATATCAGAGGAGGTACGCCGCAATTAAAATCTTTGCAAGGGGATGAAATGTAATGACTCTCTTTAGCGACCGATGTTACCAAACAGGAATGCGAACGTTCACCCAGTCCTGGCACCTCTCGAGTTTCTGACGACTTTGTGCCCACCTAGGCGTCATATCATCGATGAAATGGCGCTGATGCAGGTCTCGTTCAACCGTGACCAACGGACTAGCTCTCATCTGTAAAATACTAATAGTAGTAGCGGTAGGGTAAATTAGTTGCGCTGCTCGTTACTTTTGGACATTGGACGCTGCTTACTATTACTTGTTTATATGATATGTGACCTGGAGGGAAGATGGCAACAGATCGTTCGCATGCTGGACCCACGAGGTAGGGAACGGGGTGACAACAGAAAAAAAACACCCTATGATGTTTTCATGACGTCGTGTGTAAAAAATAAAGTCTAGTTATGTCGAGGAAGACTACGATTCTGGCAATGGTTTAACTTGAGAAAAAGTGACGCAGATCGCCGTTGTCGTTCCATTGTAACAAAAGGTCAGCTACGATAGAAATAAGTAACGGCAGGAATGAAGCTTACGGGGACATTGAAAAATGGGGTTCAAGCTAATAGTAGTATCTAGATTAGTTGTAACAACGGACTCTGGTGGACTTTGTCGTAAGTATCGATCCGTATCATAGACTTGCTGGACTTTGTTATTGTTTTTTAAAATAAAACAAAAATAAAATAAAAATAAAATATTTAGAGTGATTAGAGTTTTGTTGTTTGAAACCGAAAGAGCGGCTTCAATTATCATTTAAGAATCTCAATTTATCATTTCTACTATTTCAGCCGTGTCGCTTCTTGTTTCTTGATTTCTATCTCTTTCTTTCCTCTCATGCAGCAACCAACATGCACAGGAATTCGTATTCGTTCAACTCAGGATGCTCACAAGATTTTTCGTGCAATTCAACAGGGATATCTACACATGGTCACAAGGAGACTCGACGCTGACGAACGAGCAGCCTTGAGGTCAGGTTGCGTTTATGCTTGGGAAGAGCGTGGTCCTCACAGCGAAATCACTGGTCTGGGCATTGAACGTTTCACCGAAGGGAGAAGGTGGTCGCCCTCGAGAGTCAGAGACGTCGGTGCCATATTCTTATTATCCTTTTTTTCATCAATATTTATCATCTTTGTTTTACAGGAGTTTTTGTTCTATTATGAAAAATACTCTCCGCCTCCTGATGCTAGCAATCTTGGGTTTGTATTGCAAGCCTTGTTCATTTGTACTTGGAAAAGCTTAGAGAGATCTATTCAGAAATCCCTCTGACCGTCAACCCCCAAGAGATTGGGACCCACTCGTCAAGCAAACATACTCTGTCTGGGTCGAAACTGAAAAAGGACGCAGAAAATGGCATCTCAGTGAGAAAATCGGTTACTTCCGTCGTATTTCTTTCATCTGTTGGATTAACCTTTTACACATTTTACCGTAGCTGCGTATTTTACACAGGCCACCATCGATCAATTGGGTACCATTGATGACATCCCTCGTGTTAGAGATGTTGTCATTACCGACGGCATGTTCACCAGCACAAGAGTTGCCAAACCTCCAAAGAGCAACAGAGACGACCCAAAGTCTGATAAACCTACATCTACCGTTGTCCGTACATATGCCCCCTTTCCGGCATCCTACCAATATCACCAGCGGCATAATTCGCCCAGTTCAACTCCTGTTCTAATGCACGAACCTTATCAGACCTCTTCAACTCAAACCTATGATTCTACGCCATCTTTATCAGCAACACCGCCTCCTCCTCCTCCTCAAAACTCTTACCGCCCCACTCAGGCACATACTTCCTCTTCTCAGTCACCGACTCCGTATGTTGCATCGAGCCACACAACGAGTACCGGAACTCTTCCACCACCCTTATCAGCTGCTTCACAATACCAGCAGCAAACACCCCGATCAGTCAACAGTAGTCAAACGTACTATAGCTCCAGCAACACTTCAGGGACCTGGTCGTCCAGCAACGATACCTTCTATCGTCCACAAGACCCCCATTATTCATACTCAGTCTCCGTTCAGCAACCGGCTCCAGCTGGAACCGCGTATCAAGAATCTTCTGGCCCTCCCAGCGTACCTTATCACTATCTGAATGGTGCTTTGCATTCCGTCGTAATGGATGATGGCCGCGCTCTGTCCCCTTTGCATATCCCTGAAAGGACGTCTCACCTCCCTCAAGTTTACCACCCAGTCCAGCAACACATTTCTCCTCATACCCAGCTGGATGAACTAGAGCCGCCCTCGTGCGCTCTTGTCCCATTAAATACCCTTCGTCAACCATCTCGAATCTTCCCTCGGGAACCTTGTGATGAAAAGACCCTTCGTCGTCTGAGGGTCCCTGGCCAGGCGAGTCCTTGAGTGATATCCGTGAAACTCTATCAATTATGGTTTCGCAGAACATCATATACTGAACATGTACTAATTATCTTCTATCCCCGACTTACATGGCGACCTTATCTACCTTGCTTATATTATTCCTCGACTGCTCTTTGCATCTCTATGCGAACGAATTCACCTCGTAGCTATGGCCGGTAATTGAGCCAACCTCTCAGGTGAGCCAAGAATGCGAGCGAATGACCTGATCCCGAATTGTTTGCTGATATCGTTATGATGTGCAGTTTTCCATTTGTCCATTCTGTAATTGTACCAAAAGCTTCCATTCAAAACTACATTGGGTCTCGGGCAAGCTCACCGAGCCTCCTTACACAAGAACCGAAGAACAAGGGCGGATGGTTTCACCGCCTCTATCTTCTGTCCTTTTGTCTGTGTTGCAAAGTCTCCCCGTCGGACCATATACATCTCTCTCGCGTTTTAATTAGCAGTCATCTTGGTTGATACGGTTTTTACCTTCATGTTCCTCGAAAACTTTTTTGTCGCCGTATGCTTGGCCTTCTTGCTTGTTTACTCTAAACCTAATCTTGTGCGTACCCTCCAGTTCCAATACCCCCATATCTTGATTCAGCTTCTCCTTTTTTCGTTCATTGTATTGTAATATCTGGTCTTTATATAGGCGTAACTATTCTGTTTAGTTTTTCTGTATACCATTCTGGAAGAAACCCAATCTTGTAATCTTTTTTGTCTTTTACACGTTTTGTCACCCCAGATTCAACCCTTTCGATGCTTTCCATGTGCTTCAATGTATATACGGCAGGAGACTCGCAACGGTTTGGGCACTCGGCCTACATAACCTTCCCTTGCGCCGTCATACTATAAACCCATTCTGCAGTCTACCAACTTCATTGGGTGAAGCCCAGGATCCCCATTCACACTCAAAGTTAAATGAACAGCTCACATAAGTAGCGCAATGGGCCTCTCAAGCGAATCGGCGCTCAGAATGACTAGGGATGGGTACTTCGGCGTTTAATGTTCAATTCAAACATTTCGTCCCTCGGAACATTTCGAAAGTCTACTTGAGAGGTGCCCCAATCAACACGCGCATTGTGCTCTCCGTCCTACAACCGATGCTGTTTACCTGTCACTTTAAGGTTTGTTATACCAATCAACGCGTTAACTCATTTCAGGCCTGACCGTGTGTCAACACTATTTATCAACCACGCTGGCTAAGGATGAATTAGGTTGTCTACATAGATAGCAGGAACGAGCGAGAGAAACTGCGAGAGGAGAGTCCGTATGTGCTCGTTTGTAACAAGTGTAGCACAAATAGGCTGTGCGAATATACGACGGGAGAAAAGTGCGTAACAAGGTGGGATATGTAGACGTTATAGATATGATGCGAGGGAACCGAGTGAGATGATTAGAGGTATTCAGAACAGGAGACAAAAGAGAATCGGAGTTTATGTTATCATGGGCGTATGCAATGGAAAGAAAAAGGGAAAAATGTAGTGACGATCGACTATGGATTCGATGCTTCCAAAACGTATAGAAAGCCAGATGGTGTGGTACAATACATGAAACAGAAGAAAAAAAGAAATAGCAAACCATGCCAAAGATGTTTATGCAAGGCGTTTTGGGGTTCCAAAGATTGTGATTTACCACTCGAACTCCCTGGACCAACAAAAATATCACAAGTTAGTTATTTTTATAGCGGAAATCAAAATAGAAAACATAGATGTCGATGAATAGATGATGTATGAAGGAAAGCACATACCCCGTGCACTTTGCGAACAGATAATCTTTGCCATTGATGTGGATCATACCATCCTTGAGGATACACTTCCACTTATTTTTGACGCGGGCCACCTAAAATAAAGTGGGGTATATGAGATAATTTCATTAGGGGCCGTGAGAGCAGGAAGATAAGGATTGTGCCGACTTACTTTGTCGTAAGTACAGAACACAATGTCGCTCTCACCAGCGGCACCCTCATCCGACTCGTTGTCACCTTCAGTGTCAGAGTCATCCAGGTCGCTATTTATAGCCTCGGAATCATTGACTGAAGGTCTCTGCGGGACTGGAGGCTGAGGCAGCGAGGGATGAGAAGCTCGTGGAGCGAATTGTCCAGGTGGAGGTGAAGGCGAATCATCGTCTGAAGATTCGGATGGACCGTCCACTTGTGGTATACGCGGCTGAGCAATAGTAGAGGCAGCAGGTTGAGGGGGAACATAAGGTCGAGCAGCTGTTGTTGTCCCCGCCTGCCCATTTCTCGCAAATGAAATGACACTTGTTTGACCCCCTGGATGAGGAGGAGCCACAGGTGGTGGAAGTTGTCTAGATGCATTAATAGCGGGGCCAGGCAAAGGTGGGAGCGCGTAATGCCCATTGGGGTTCAGCATGTATCTATTGTCGATGGGCTCAGTTTTGACAGCAGTGCCGCCAGCAGCAGGCTGTGCGATTTGTGAATACGGGTTGACTGGAGGCGGATAATGAGGATGCGGCATCATATTCAAATGCGGCGGTGGGTACGCGTGTTGCTGATGGACAGCAGGATGAGGTGCTGCAGGTGGTGCTGCGGCCTGAGAACTGTTGTCAAACTCAGCAACATGAGAAGCTATGACTTTCTGCTCCCATTTCTGAAAGTGGGAATTGAAGCATGTATAAGTGTGTTCGAAAACGGATGCCAAACTCGTACTTACACGCTGGAGGTCAGCTAAGACTTCCTCACTGACACCAAACTCGTCGAATTCGGGCTTAATAGCTTTCATAACATCGTCGATAACAGCACGATAGATGTTTGGCTCAAGAAAACGTCGGTGTTAAAACCGTTTGACTACTACAAACAGGGTATTGGTGAGCAGCTCACCACTATCTTATTCGACATTGGTCTGATGCGTCGTGTTCAACGTTGGTGGAAGTGTCTACACCGCTGAGGGGACCGACGTGTGAAGTGGGGGAAAGGCAGAAAGGCTTCCCTTTTATACCACATGCAAATCAAAGCAAACCCAGGACAATTCAAACTCCGAACATCAACCCTAACACTAAATTTCGCACGCTTGGACCATCAAGGCCTGATTAGCGTCATAGATTGCTACTTTAACAGGATTATCGTCGGGTCGATGGCGTAGTTGGTTATCGCATCTGTCTAACACACAG
>NHTK01005728.1:0-14580 GCA_002938355.1 Panaeolus cyanescens | reverse complement strand
CCTGACTCACCTATCACTCCACCACCCCTACACCGAGCGGCACGAGAACGTCCAACAAAACGCAATGCACTTCGGTGCAAAACAAAGCAGAGTGAAATGCATGTCTAAGATGTGCTGCGCATCCCGGGCTCATGAGGAACGTAGAACGAGTCAGGAGAGCGAGGTATACTTACATTGTCCTCATAGTAATAAAAATGAGATAATATAACCCATCCACTCGAAGTTGAAAACGTTCAAAGCGAGGAGAGGAACCAAAAGGGAGCCGTGGGACAGATGACTAAGAGTACGCATGGACCATCCACAAAGCAGCCGTCAGTTTCTTTCTCCCTCCATCCTTGACCTCTTCCAACTCCGTGCCATTCTCAACCACTCGCTCCTTTCATCGCCATTTCCTCACAACAAATCTCCGCAAAACCAGTGTATCGCCATGTAGCAAGGCCGTAAGTGCTCGAGGCCCACCAGCAACATTTTGCGGAGCTGGATAACCCATTCAACAACTTCCTCGGCTCATGCGTGTATGAACGTCTATTTCTTGGTTGTGCTCTGCGAGTCTCAAGATTTTGACGCCAGTGCAGATACTCGTAGAGAGTTGGATAGTTGAAATAGCTGGAAGCGGCGGGTGTTTGTTGGCTGAGCGGTGCTGAGTTTTGGCATGATCTTTTTTTGTTTCTTTTTCGTACCGTCTTCCTTGCTCTACTGAGTACTCCCATAGGTCGATTATCATATCATCACCTCTTTTAATCTCGTTCTCAGGAGACGCCCCATTGTTCAGCGAATGGTCTTCACAAACCCATCTATTGTATGTATCACTCGTCAACCACAAGAATTCTCATCCACGATCATGCATGAATGACTGGTTCCATTGCTTTCTGTGTACTTGCTTCGCTTTGCAACGCGTCCCTTTCTCTGATCTTCGATTTTCGACTGGCATACTACGGTTGGCTGTCCCAGGATCTTCAACGCCTTCTGACGCGACACTCATCATGATAGACTACATTTTGTGAGTTTTACTTTTCGTCGTTAAACATTTACTGACATTTGCCACGCAGGTGTATATACTATACGTTTTAAATGCCCTCCTCGTTGCATTCCTCTCTGCTCAACCTTCACGATGTCGGGCTTTCCGAGTCTTGTCCGAATTTGCTCTTTCAGACCGCATACACATCTCCACATCTTGACCCTGCTATCTTCCGTTGTGACGACTTTATGCAACTAACGATCCCTCTCCTTGATCCTCGAACACATTCCACTTTGTGAGCCCCTACCATGTACGCACTACCGCTTTGCGCGCGTGAAACCTTCTTTGTCGACATTGGCCACCTTGATTCGATGCAAACCCGTCAATTCTCAACCTTTAGACATCGACTTCGCGGTCACGGTGTGGTCGAAGGTAGATATTAATCACGAAGAAGGACAGATAGACAAAATAAATTCTCATCCTTTCCCCGTTATCGCCGTCGTTGTCAAGCTCAGTATTACTTGCTCCCATTCGTACGTATGCCATCAGGAAGAACACACAGGACGCGTACGATCATTTAAAGGGGTCACTCTTTTTTTTTTTCGTTTTGTGCAAAACCTCCTCCATCGCCCGCCTCTCCAGTTCCCCCATCCTCAAAACAAATCCGGGGTCATTGGATCCAGTGTATCCATCAGGCATATACACGCACGTCTACAGTGGTGATCGCTCCGCAACGTTAACTGGAATTTCGCGTGACTGGTGATACAACATATGCGATTGAACAAGGACAACATGAGTATCAAAGAATAAATCCATAAAAGAATGTTGTGGGATGGGAGAAAGAGCTGAGAGCACTGGATAAACGGCGGAGCAATAAGTACGTTGACCGGAAGAGATGTCAATTTGAAATTATAAATCAAAAACGCACCAAAGGATCAGAGCGCCTTCCGCTGGAGCTGCAGCCGCTTTGCTTGCATCAGGGTTGTTAGCTTAATTTGATCCAGCATGCCAAGTTTTACTGTCGGAGCAAAAGGCTGAACATTGGATGGGGGGTTTCCAACGGTGTTTAAGGTGACGTAGGCGCTGATAAAATTATCAATGGAGGCTCGCAGTGATTTCTTGAGTACGGCCCTGCGTGCAGGGGATAAAGAGGGTGACTGGGTTAGGGCAAATTTATTTGCGTGAATGAATTGCTGCCATGATAGAGTTATACTGAAAAGATGCTGGTACATGATGGATTCGGGATCTGGCACATTGGGCACAGGTGAACCAAACACAACCAGCTGGTGGATATAGTTGGTAAGTCGCCCATCAACGTCTTTGAGCAATTGGATGAGGGTGGAGTCTAGGTCACACCCGGGATCGGGAAGGGTGAGGAGTTGAAATCGATCCCGCAGAATTACCTGCCTCTCATGCCGAGCATTTTGAATGCGGCCCATTAGCTCTGTAAGCACCAATGGTGGGAGTTCAGTCTTGCCGTTTGGATTAAATACAGAGGAAAAGATGGAATCCCAGACTTGCGCTCCTATCAATATTTCAAGTGCCGATGCTTGAGTGTTTTGAAATTTGACCATCACAGCACCACGCTTGACTTCGTCCTGATCAGATACGACATCAGCAAGGTAAGGTAGCAATAGATAAGCCTCCTCACTGCACCTTCCATATAACGTTCTGAAGCTGGCCAAAGTGATCTTCAGACCGCTTTAGCATTTCCTGCCTGCATATCGTGTCCCACATACTTGTCACCAATCTCAGGTGGTTCGATTCCACATTTAAGCTTTTGATAAGTTTTATCATCCTATGCGCACTTCCTGACACTCGTGTGTCGGTGATCCGACAAAAGTAGAAAACACTATGTATGAAGCTTCTGTGAAATTCATTATTATCAAAAGAGCATATTTGAGGCTTTAAACAAGACTCGCCCGTTTTCAAGCATCCACTTATAAATTTTGCGTATTATCTCCAATTCGGACATTCTATCGTCCAAGTACCCGGGAGTATCAATGATGAAAACCGGCCAAACATCGTTATCATACTGCTTAGCCTGCACGTTTACAACTTTGAACGCCTGGACATCTTGAGTAACACTGGCTAATGTGCTTCCAGAAATTCCGAGTAGATTGTGACTTCCGGCCAACGCCTCGATGAACTATCAACAACCAGAGTTTCATGCATTAAACTGTGATCACTGCATAGCATATTGACTCACTGAGCTCTTGCCGGAACCCGTTGCACCCAGAAGTCTAAAGAAGTCATTAGCATTATGATCTAGTACATTTGGAGCAGCTTACAGAATACGATGGCCCTCCAATGGCACTTTGGATGTCCAACGCTCAATTGAAACATCTCCGGTCTGTACAAGTGGTAGAGCCATCGTAGTGAATATTTATGTAGAAATGCGATAGAGTGTGGTATGCAATGTGAAAAGAAAGAAGGAAAAACAGAATGTCATTTATAAGAATGACACAACCCACGCGTCAGAGCCACCTGTCATCCAATGATCCATGAGGTGTCCACCCCTTGCTACTACATGTGACTGACACGAGTAATGAACATGCGGAGTTTGCAAATCACTGTCACCGGCAGAATTACCGATTACTAAGACATGTTGACCGTCACATAAATTCGACGATTCCCATCCGCTCGTTTATCCTGTACGCAGCAAGGGACAAGTTTCGTTGTACATCGGCCGAACAAACCTCAGTTATGAGAAGACAAAGGCATTCGATACGAGGTAATTCAAACTTACCAACCCAAAACAACGATTCGCGGAATGAGAACCGAGAATCGCCTGTAACGAGCTAAAAAGGACGCGCACCAATTCGAGACTCTTAGCAGCGACAGAGCGTTAGCCTGCGAAGGATATACTCAGCGCAACCACCATAACCATCACTGTAGACAACAAATACAAGAGGTCACTGAAGAGCGCCCACGAGAACAACACAACATAAAAATGTTTATTGGTTAATGAGAGAAGGGGCTTTTACAAAAGATTAAAGTTTTAGTCAATGAGAGTCGGGTACGTCCTATGTGACAGTCATGATACAGTGAGGTGTGGTAGGGACATCGCGAGCCACCAAGGCAATGATTGCAATGATCACGAATTGCAATGGAACGCAGCCCTAGATAGAGTCAGAAGGCTGTTGCAATATGATGAAACAAAGCATGCATGGTAAATGGAGCGATGCGATTTAAAAAGATAAGTGACGGACGAGGATCTGAAAGAAGGGAGCGTTGGCGGCGTTGAGCAAGTCGGCTCCAGAAGGTGTGGTAGCTTGAATAAGTGACGGAGCTGCCACGCGGAAACAAACGAGCGACAGACTACCATTTTGAATACTCCAAGATTCTAAAATATTTTTAGGATAAGAGTATGGTGCGCCGATCGCAACTTTATTAAAGAGAGGGAGAAGGAGATCAAGATGGAGGCTGGCGCGGGGATTGGGAGCGGGATTACTGGATGATGCAGCGGCTCTTGTTGGGCTCGTCTAAGTCGCCTGGGCTGTTGAGCAGGCTAGCACGGGCGGCATGTCGGAAGACTTCATGAACGCCTACGCCCATTTTGGCAGAACACTCAAGGTAGCGCGTCGCGCCAATCTCTTGTGCAAAAATCACACCCTATCATTATAGACAAAATGAGTCAGTAGTTGAACAAGGCATTTCCGTGTCACGAATAATGGATTATGGAAAGGCGGCGTGTGCATTTCAAGTGGGGATACGTTCAAATAAAAACCAGGGATGCCGTTGGTGAGGTACAGATGACGGTGCGGAAAAAGAGGCGGACAGACATACCTCTTCAAAGGTGATAGGGCGCTCATTCGTCCTCCTGAGCTCCTCAATTTCACTGGGATCATGCCTAAGATCTGTCTGGCATCCAACGAGGATAATAGGCACCCCGGGGCAGAAGCGCCTGACTTCAGAAATCCACTACACATGCGCGGGTTGCATGAGTCTCAAGCAACGTCATTGAAGGAACAAAACACATACCTTTTCCTTGATATTAGACAGCGCGTAAGGTACAACGACAGAAAAGCAGAGGACAATTACATGTGACTCGGGGTACATCATATGTAGGACATTATCCAATTCTTCAATGCCCGGGGTATCGCATAGAAGCAGCTGGATGTGCTTTCCATCGACCTCAAGATCTGCCTGGTAGTGGTCGAGCGTTGTTGGCATATTGCGCTAAGTTAGAGAAAAAAGGCATTTCTGAGTAAACCCGGCGATGGTGATTTATAAGACGGCATTATTACACACATCGAGTACGCTTCCTTGAGAGAAAACAACCTGCAACCAAGTCTGTAACACGAGGCTTAGAGCGGAGCTATATCCGCAGAATAAAAGCAGACCTTTCCACAGTTAGCGTCACCGACAAAAGTGAGCTTCCTTTGGCGAAATGACATGTGTAAAACAAAGATGGGCAAAATAATTTGGTTATGGGGAGGGGAGAGGGAGAGTGGTTTGGGCTGTGGCATTGACAGAGCATGGGCAAAAATCTATCAACCACTTAAAGCGGAACTTGAATTCAATCCTTCACGTGCGACAGGTGCGATGTTGATAACAATATTAACAATTCCCATACGAACATTGGTCATAGTAATGCACAGTCGGTCAGTTACAGTCACTACTGGTTAGGAAGGCAGCGACGTAAAAGGCACTGGACAATGTTCTCCACCCCATCCAGCGGCATTTCGCCGCCAAAGACTTTGTAAATATAATCACTCCGCAAACCCTGGTGCAACAAGCCTGCGTATATCATCAAATTCGCCTTGTTGCTGACAAAACAGGACCCGGACTGGTGATATTTGCTGCTTAGGATTTAACTTCTTGAACGTGATTTTCAAGAATTGAAGTGAAGAATGCGAGTTGCAAGTGAATTCGAATTACGACTAACACACTAGACGCCAACTTTCAAGCGCGCGTTTAAGTTGAAGCAGGCGCCGACATTTCGCGCAACCAATCGTCATCTTTGCTGACTGATAGGGGGAGCACATGATACCACTCGTCAACAAACAACGGGGAACACAAACACAACCACACAGAGACTCCCTCTTTCCTTGGATCCTATACTATTGTCCTCGCTGCTCACTGTGCTGCTCGACGCCCAAAGCCAATTGAACCACCTGGGCGGCATTTATTTTGTGTAAATTGATATTTTGGACATTTTTGGAAGGAAAAACTTGTAAGTTTCTTTGACAAGGACAGCATTCCGAGGTGAGTATTCCTTGTTTTCTCCGTGCGCAGACAGCCATGCTCAACAAGAGAGTAGGAAGAGATTGTGCGCATATATGCGCTTTTAAAACGTAGCTTGAAAGGACGCAAGAAGGAGATATTGACGTTGAAAAGACGATGAATATTGATGCGCAGGAGGCAGCGCTGGGATTGCTTTCTATGGGGATGGGAGGGTCGTCGTCTGGGTCAACCAGCATCAACGGTGTCATCCCCTCATCATCGTCAATGGGAATAGTCGGACCATCCGGCACAACTTACGGGCAACAACATCACCACCATCACCATCACCCTTCTTCGTCTTCTTCCTCAACAACAACAACAGCGACCAACAGTTCTCCACTCAACGCTCACCATTATCCACAACCACCACCACCATCTTCGTCTCATCATTATCAGCATCATGGTCTTCATAGACCCCACAGTCCACCACCGTCACCCCGTCCCCTTTCTCGCTCGCATATCCAGCATTTTCCACCACCCACATCAAGCGCAACTTTAAACTCCATTTTAGGTCCTCCATCTGTTTCACCGCTCATACCAGCCAAACGGAAGATTGTGCTGTTGGATGAAGGGTATGAGACAGGGCGAGGAGTCAGAGTTGGGCCAGGAGAGCAGCGGAGAGACATCGTGCGTGAAGGCGTGATAGGGACAGGAAGGGATACTGCAGGGCTAGGAATTGGGATGGTGCGGGATATAAGCACAGGCAGGGAAGTGCAGGGTTTTGGCGTCGGCTATGGAAGGGTTCATAGGGAGCCCGCAGACGGAGAGATGAGGATGGGCACACCATTAGGCAGGCTTCCTCAAAAAAGCCCACCGATGGAAAAGATTCACCACCATCCGCCGCCGCCACCACCACCACCACGACCCTCGTCGTCGTCATCATCGACAACGACTACCAAACAAGGCCTTTCTTCACCAAGAACGGGGAGACCAACCCTTTCATCTCCAACCCTTTACCTTCCTACGTCTTCTTCAAGAGGTTCAATGCCACCTCCAACCCCCACTCCTCTTTCACCACCACCACCACCTCAACCAGAATTATCTTCAATACCAACGTTATCAACGACACCGACGACGCAGATGGTTATCACCACCCCACCGTCACGGAAATCAAAACCTCTCCCACCACCAGATCCACCGCCACAACCCTTGCCTACATTTGCCGTTCCATCACTTCCCTCGTCATCTCAGCCGACAGAGTCTACGTCCAATGATGGCATTGACTGCATGTGCAACATCAACATTGATGATGGATACAGCGTTGCATGCGATGAATGCGGCAGGTGGTGTCATATGGCCTGTTTCAATTTCCCGCCAGGTCAGAGTGCGACCAACGACATAGAGTTCAAGTGCTGGAAGTGTGAGCCTCGGGATAGGGAAATGGTGGAGAGGGCTAGGGTCGTTATGCGAGCCAAGGTTGAGAGTGGGACTGTGGGTGTAGCTGCAGGAGGGGAAGGAGCTGGGGGGAGGAGGAAGAGTCCGGGTGCGGCGGCGGGTGCTGTTGCAGAGGGAGGAAGGAAGGGAAGGAAGACGAGCACACCTGTAGTTGGAGGGGCTACTGCGGAACCTACGACGACGGGCAAGCGGAAGAGGCGGAACAGTAATGTTAACCCGCCTCCTCATGCGACTGGAGCCATTGTGGCTTCAACGTCGCAAAATGGGGTAGCAGCAGCAGTAGGAACAGGACCTACTGCTGCTGCGAGTGGTGTCGTTGAAGAGGAGCATGTGGATATTGACGAGCCATGGAATTCGGCGTATGTCCATATCCGAGAAGACGTCGTGGCTGACGACGAAACGCGGCAAAAGCTGCGGATGCACGCCAAAAACTGGCGGGGCGTTTGTGCTCTCGTAGACGAACCGGCCTCTTCATCATCATCCACTCAACCTTCAGAACCCCATCTCAATCCAACCACCAAGCTAAAACCGATTCCGCAAAACGTCATTTCCGCCTTTCCCCTGCTCTCACCACATTACACGTCGTCACACCCGTCTATTCTACCTCCTTCATACTCACTACACACCACTGCCCCGCTGTCATCTTCTTCTCTCATAATTCCCCTCAAATCTCGGATATCATCGTCCACGTCATATCTCAGAGACCCGCTAAATTCTTATGCGCATCTTGGGATGCCAAGGCCATTTGTGCACCTCGTTGGACCACCTTTGGATGTGGCGTTGGATGGGAGGGGGGTGGGCAACGAGGCACGATGGGTGAGGAGTGGGTGTGTGCCGAATGCGGTGGTGAGGCCGGTGTTGTGCAAGGAGAAGAAGAGGAGACGAGGAAAGGTGGAGAAGGAGAAGGGAAAAGGAGAGGGCGAGGACGGGATGGACGTGGATGGAGAGGGAGAGGGAGAGGCCAGGGAGAAGGGTGTGAAGGAGAATGGAGAGAAGAAGGGCAAGGGCAAGGAGAAGGAAAATGTGAGGGATGGTGGAGATGAAGACGAGGATGATACGACTCTGGGATTTGCGCTTTTTGCGACGCGGGATTTAAAAGCGAATGAAGAGGTCGTTTTAGGTTGGGAATGGGACGATGGCAACGTTGTCCATCTATTACCTGCGCTCATGGATTGTCCCGGGATGTTCAGGTGAGTTGAACGCCCTTTTTCTTCCTTTCTTTCTTTCATTCATTTTTCAATTTTAAAATGCTTTTTATATCTCAAATGAATCACTAAAAACTAATTCTCAGCACCCCTACGTCGTCCAACCACAACAGTCCAACGCAAATTCTGCATTTGCGGAATCAAATGGCCAACATCCTACACGCACTGTCGTCAACATTCGCCACATGCGCATGCGGCGCAGGTTCCAAAGACTGCGTGCTCAAGCGGATGCAGCACTTTGTGCAAGCGTCGTCAGCTTTGACAACTGGCAGCTCCCTGTCGTCGTTGGATAGGCAGAATCTGGATCCTGCGTTGTGGGTTGAGGCGTTGACTGGGGCTTTGGAGGGGCAGGGGTTTGGGAGGGCAAGGATGGATTTTGGGCCGTTGGTGGGGGCGGATCATCGGAGGGGGTTTAGAGCGAGAGAGAGGGTTCCAGGGAGTGGAGGGATGGGTGGGATGGAGATGATGGGTGCTGTTGTTCCTCCCAAGGTTGAGAAGGGGAGGGTGGATGATGGGAAAGGGAAAGGCAAGGGCAAGGAAAGGGCGGTTGTGATGGATGTGGTTGAAGAGATGGGTTGGTTTTTTATGCTTATTTTGGGGGCTGTTTTTGAGTGCTGTTGCTGATACTTTGTTTATAGGTGCGAATAGGGCGACAGGGATTTCTGGGAAAGGTGGGGAGGGTAGAGAGATGGGTTTATCGGTGTCGTCTTCTGTTGCAGATCAGCCTCAGAGACAACACGATTTGCGACCATTTGATCCTGGAACTTCCAGTTCTCAGGATGAAATGGTGCACCCTAGGATGAGGAAGAAGTGGATGAAAGGCGTGAAGGAGAGTCGCAAGCAGGGGTTGAGCGAAGGTACGTCCATTTTATTTTATTTTTCTTTCTAAGGCAGTAATACATATTGACGACGTGGATTAGACGAACGTGCTATGCTAGCCATGCCACCACCGCCTATGCCTGCATCCTTGGATCCCACGACGGTTTCTTCAGCTGAGGAAGCAAGGAAACCGATTTCACCTTCAACGACGACGGCGGTGACGAGTATTGCGGAACAGGCTTCTACAGCCGAGGCTACGGATGTTGTCGCTTCTGTTAGCGAGGAGATCGCGAAGATCGGGGTAGATAGGGATGATGCAGGCGGTCAGAAGATGGTGGTTGATGGGGTCGGGCTTACAGTTGTGAAGGGACCAGTGTCGGAGACACCTACGGCGGACGAGCAGCAGAAAGATCCTCAGGTGAATGGAGTGGATGAAGCAGGGGATGTCGTGATGCACGATCATGATATCCAGGACCGGGGTGTTGATCATGATCAGGAGAAGACACGGCCGTCTCAGTCACCACCATCATCACCTGCAACCACCATCCCTACGTCTGCTGTTCCTCACCCTCAAGCTCCTTCATCACCAGAGCCTCAGTCAAAGCCATGGTTGTCGCCTCGCCCAGCCGTGACTTCCACAGACGACTCAAGAGAAGGTTCCCCTGATGTTTCTCTTCCTCCACCACCACAATCTGCGGAGAGCACTGTCAGCGTCGCGGATAGTGTAGGCCCACCACCTCCCAGTGCAGACAGTGTTTTCAGCACTGTCAGTAACGCTGAAAGTGACGTTAGCAATGCCACGTCACCAACGACCACTCTCCCGCCGCCGCCACCTGCGAGCGGGAGTACGGTTGACGAGGCTGATGGAGATGAAACAGAGGATGAGCAAGAGCTTGCCTATCCTTCCGCGACGACGCAACCAGCGAGGGTGGACGAGGAAATAGGTGCAGAGGACCAGATGGCCGTGGACGACGACGACAAGCCTGCCAACATCATCATTGAGTTGGATAAATCTCAATCACCTCTATCATCTCCACCCCCATCGTCTCCTACAACACGATCAGCATCTCCTACTCCCTCCCCTGTACCTGTCGTCAACGTTCTATCTCCTGAACCTGAAGACCGCAAAGCCGTTAATGGTCGTCATTCCGCGAAATCCACCCCCCGCGTCTCGGCCTCACCCTCAACGACTCATTCCATCTTTGCCAAGTCACCTCTATCCGCTGCTTCCCCTCTCATCGCGTCTCCTCAGCCCTCACCATCTGCGAAAACTACCTCACTTCCTGACCCACCTCCCGTCAAGTCATCACCCCGTGTCAAACCCGCGAAAATCGACACTGACCTTCCTAAACTCAGTTCCCCGCATGAGACGAGCCCATACAGCCCTACATCAGCCACATGGAGTCCTAATCCAGCCAAGGAGCGAAACGGGACTGCAGAGCCATCAGAAGGGAAGGACAAGGTTGACGAAGATCACTCCACGCCCACCTCAGATACAAAGGAACTCAAGGACGACGCACAACACGAAGACACCCACCATGACGCCAACAACGCAGACCCAGAACCTGCACCTCCTGCGCCTGCTGCTCCCAAAATCAAGACGTCGTTCAAGGAGTACAAAGCCCGCAAGCAGAAGATGAGGGAGGGACAGACAACGGGTGGCACCATGACACCCACTACGGGCTATGGAGCACCTTCCACGCCTACGTTAGGTCAAGGTGCTGCTCTGACGCCTGTCTTTGGAGTTGGTGCGACGTTGTCCACAGCCTCAGGTGCTAATTCTGCTGCGTTGACTCCTGTTACTGGTGCACCGGCGACTTTGACGCCTATGGCTGATTCTAGCGCGATTTTGACTCCTGCGAGTGGTGCTGTGGCATCTTTGGCACCTTCTACTGCCGTTCATGGGGTTTTGTCGGGTACTGGTGCTGGAGTCGGGATGGGAGGAGGTGTTGCTGGCAAGGGTGGTGCGGGGGTGGGGTTGGGGTTAAGGTTAGGAACAGGAGGTGTGGTTGGGAATGGAAGTGCTGTTGGATCGCCTATGAGCACTATCAGCGTGGTTGGGGAGAACGAACACAAGGAGAAGAAGGATGAGAGGATGGCTGTTGATCAGGTCAAGGAAACGAGGGAGAATGGGCAGGACGTTGAGATGAAGGATGTTGATGAGAAGGATAAGGATAAGGAGGTTTCAGGCAAGGATGGATTGTCGCCTTTATTGACGATGAAGGAGATGAAGGAGGGTCCGCATCCACCTTCTTTGTTACCCAGAGACGTGAGGAAGCTCGTGGATTCACCTGCACATCATGCGCTTTCGCCGCTCATTGGAGTTGGGTCGTTGAACATGCACCTCACCAACGGCCACTCGTCCACTCCAATACATTCCCTTTCACCTGTCCCACCTTCCACCCTTGGCTTAGGCTTAGGACTCGGTATTGGAGTGCCCTCTTCTCATCTTCTTGCACCGTCGCCTCTGTCGCAGTCCCCGGAAATAACGACCAAGGAGGCCAAGAAGGAGCTTTTGGATACGTCTCTCTCGGTGACTCATCCAGCTAGCAGGAAGGCAACTGCATCTCCTGCCATTCTTAGTGACGAGCACAAGTTCACTAGGAAGCCAACTAGGCCAGATTCGCCTGCCACGTCAGCACCCCCTGCCTCAACACTGTCAACCTCCGTCACATCCTCACCCGTCGTGCATGGTCCAACACCCACTTCGTCACAACCATCCAAGCCCAGAACACCACCACCTCAACCTCCATCGCGTCCTACAGTCCATGCACCCGCGCCCAGTGCTCCTTCGCCTCTAGGCTTGGCACCAGCGTCACCTATTCACCCTGATGCTCGGAATTGGCAGGCATCACCACCGCCGCCCTCGTCTTCGTTCTCTTCGCCAACGTTGACAATGGGTACCGGGATAGGAATGACGAGATCGCCCAGTGGACCAAGAGGCGGTCATCGTTACCTGCCTTCAACTTCGGGCACACCTGCGACTGCTCATGTCCGACGCCAGAGTCAAGAAGATGGAGAGATTGGGGAACACGACAACGAGATTGAGAACAGGAGAAGTGAGTTCCATTTTCTTTGTGTACATGTTATTGTTTGCTAATCGAGGGCTCACATAGATTCGGGTCCATCATCGGCACAATCCTCCCATTCCTCCTATCATCCACATTCCTCAATCAATGCACCTTCCGCTCCGGCAAGTAATCCCTATGGAGTCAAACTTGGTAGTCTTCCGTACCCATTCAGAACAAACTACAATTCGTCCTCCAATCCAACTCCCTCTAATCAACCCCTTTCTCACTCCCCGCCGACTCATCCGCGTTCATTTGGAGCTATGAAGTCAACACTCCCCACCCGCCCTGGTTCATTCAGTGCAATCAACGGTGCCCGATCGACCTCCAATGGCACGCACGACGCACCACCCACGCCCACTGCCTCCAAACCAACACCTACTGCTCCGCGCGCACTGAGAGGCCAACCCTTCCCATTGAAAAGACAACACATGGCATCGATTCTTCCTCCACAACCATACCCCACCGCCTCCAGCAACGGCGGTTCATCCAACATGGGGGGTGGGGCAGGCGATGCGAGTACCAACTCGCCCATGGGTTACAATGCTGGCGGAGGGGGTGTTCATCCCAGTGAAACCTCGATTCCTCGAGGTCCACGAGCTCCTCCGAAAGATGTGGGAGATCGCGATATCGATAGAAGTCGAGGCGACCTTGGTCGTGAGCGCGATAGATGTCCTCCGGGTAGCCGTTGGGATTCGGGCTCGACCTCTCGTGATCGTGACAGCCATTCAGACCGCGATCGAGAGTTCAGAGATCCGAGGGATGCACCGTACGCTCCGGGGAGGTATCGTGGGGGACTACATAACAGAGGGAGGTACGGTTATCCAGATGGCCCGCATCACCGCAAGTGAAGGGTGTTCTGTTGATGGTTCTATGTGACACATGCCCTCTTCTTGCTTTCGTTTGGCTTTCGCTCGTTACGTTTTATGTTATGAATATGTGATATGCCCTCGACCATCCCTTTTTCCTATATCCCTACATGGTTTTCGCGTCTACACTTTTCAGACTATTGTTATTCCCTTTTTCCCCTTTCTCGATGTTGATTTTTACTTACATGATATTCTGTCTATGATGTTGTAATTTCTTCTTTTTTTTTCAGACTCAACCTTCTCTCTCATGCAACGTTATTTGTTCTTTTACTTTTTTTTTACTTTGTTATCCATTTCTTTTATACATCTTATGTCTCTATATTTCTAAGTGTTTTGTTTTCTTTTTATCTTTCGGGCTCATTAGGCCTCGGCTACCCATCTTGTACAAGCTGTGCATCAGAATGGAATAGTTCTACACATTCAGCTCAGGACAGAGAATTCCAACGTGAGAATAACCATATACAGAGGATCGCTACGAACACCGAGGGCCGTGCTTTCTTATCGCAATCGTCCATATGTCTAATTTCTCAGAGCTAACATCGACTGGTCAAATCTCACTGGAAAGGGTGGCTGATAAGGATATCAAACCCGATTTAGTATACATCCTGTGCGTGGAGTTACATCTTCCGAAAGATCCATCATAAAGCGATGATACGTTGTATCTAACAGACTTCTAGGATCTACTGGAGCTGGAAAAAGCAGTGTGCGTATCACTTAACCTTGTACTATGGTTGAACTCCTCCCGACGTTTCTGCACACCATATTCATTATCATAATCACTCGTATCTCATCGAGAACAAGTTTGCAAAATGCATCGCCCAATCATCCGACCTCCATATCTCTGGAAACTCTCTTGAAAGCGTAACTCAGCAAATCACAACATATCAACTCGTAAATGCCCGTTTTCGGGATGACGTGGTGTATATCATCGATACACCAGGGGATGCGATAATCACCTTTCGGAATTGCGATTGGTGATGGAAATACAAGCGTGGGTTCATCAGGAAAATGACCAAGTGGTCTTTGGCATCTTTGGT
>NHTK01005727.1:0-14544 GCA_002938355.1 Panaeolus cyanescens | reverse complement strand
TTTTCTGTTCAAATTTTTGTCTCCACTAAATGTCAAGATCATGGTCAAGAGTAAGAAGCCAAAACGAACAAGGCAGCTCAAGCCTCAATGGCTGTTGGGCTAGTCTAAAGCCTTTGACAAACAGATATCAACAGCGGGCTTCAATTCGTTGTAACAAAACTTGAAGCCAACCTGTACCTAACCTTCCACGAAATATCGCAAATCAGCCTTTTATCGTCTGTCTTGGAGGGTTTAATATCCTAGAAGGTGCGTATAAAGTCTTATATGTTCTGCAGAATTCATCATTGATAATAACTTGCATTTACATAACTTCTTGCGCTTGCAATGGTCTTCAAATTCGGAACTATCCAAACCACGCCTTCAACTATATCAGCTCAGGAAAAGGATTAGAAGCTGGAAACGATTTAATTCAACGTTCCAACTTTTATCGCGTCATTAGACTCGGGACATAGGAATATAGACAAGCAGAAACCTAGACCTGCGAATACAACCGACCAACACTTGAAGAACTCATTATCTCTGCATACTTGCGTTTAAACAATGTCTGACGCTGGGACAAAACCTGCTAAAAGAAAATGGGATCAACCAGCCGACGGTGATGGTGCGGTTTCTAAAGATGCACCACCCCCCAGCAAAATGGCACGAACTGACCACGGCGACAAAGAGAGCTCTCCTTCTCCAAGTGCAAATGGCGGGGTAGCAGGTGGACGCTCAGCATCAGAAGCGGCGGCTGCGGCTGCAGCTATCGCTGCTAAAATTGCCGCACAATTCGCATCGTCGGGAGGAGCGGGAGATGGTCATGATGAATTCACTTATGATATCGACATCAACGACGTTCGGAATCGTTACTTGTTGACGAGGGGTTCAACGCAGGATCAGGTAAGTTATCGGTGTTCCTCGTCTATATTGCAATCTGCAAGAATTCGCACTTTACTTTATTTACTAACGTGATGATTTTTTCTAGATTCACGAAGAAACTGGTGCCTCCGTTGGTACACGAGGAGTATGGTACCCCGATCGTTCAAAGGCTACCGAAAAGGATCCCCCGTTGTACATTCACATTTCGGCGAAAACTAAGGAGATTTTGGATGCTGCGATCAAGAAGGTCAACGACCTTATTGCGATGGACATGGGTTCCCTGGTTGAAAAGGGCGACAAGACGAGAGAAAGAGTGAGCATCATGTACGACCATGGTTCTGCGTGTTTTTAACGCCTTTCTTCGCAGCGTAAATGGCCCGAAGAGAAGCTCCCTGTTGGCCTGGAGTCGATACGCAATTTTAACATCAGGGCGAAGGTTGTCGGACCCTCAGTAAGTGAATGTTGTCACTGACGCAATCACATTCTTACCTGAACATGTTCTACCTTTCAGGGCTCCTTTGTAAAGTATATCCAAGCCGAGACGAGTACACGTGTACAGATTAAAGGTCTGGGATCGGGATTTATCGATCAGGAGGTATGGCGGTTAGTGGGTAACCTTCCATGTTTATTGACAAGTTGTGAAGACAGGACAAGAAGAGCCAGTACCACTGTACATTCACATCACGTATGTTTTTCCGTCATGCACAGATTGGCTTCACACTAATACATCTTCCTAGTGGACCTGAAGAAGGTCAAGTAGCAAGAGCAAAGGTACTGACAGAGGATCTGCTGCTTGTCGTCAGACAGGAACACGCAAAAGTGCAGACGATGGTGCAACAACAACAAATGGAGTTGCACCAGGCTCAGCAGCAGTACGCAGCATACAGTGCCATGGGTGTAAGTCACATTTACCCAGAAAGAAGAAACTTTTGACAATAACATTCTGACAGGGCTACGCACCACCACCTCCAAACGCACCTGCACCCCCTCCACCACCGGGTGAGGGACCTCCACCTCCTCCAGGAGGAACACCTGCTGCCGACGCAGCAGCACAATACGCTGCAGGACCTCCTGCTCCATCCGATACGGAAGCGTATGCTGCATACTGGTGCGACAATCTTGCCTATTCTCTAAAAGGTTCCGTGACGACTAAAACATATTTATCAGGGCTGCGTATGGGTACGACGTTAATTCGACTGAATTCAAAGAGTGGCAGGCTAGTCAACAACAGCAGTACGCACAGTACTACGCAGCATACGCCGCGAGTGCTGGTGCTACGCCTGCTCCTCCCAGCGGAGAAGCACCCCCACCACCCCCGCCTCCATCATGATTGGCAAGCCAATACTAAAAGACTTTTCGTTACGATACGACTTGACGGAATAATTAGACAAGCAGGCGTATACTGTGACGTTCTTCTCTGATTTCCATCCGGATCCAGGATATTTTTTGGTGGATTCCATGAACTTTACTTCACCTTGTTGTGGTACATTTTTCTGCTTGCTGTTTGTTGTGATTTACGCACCGAGTGCTCGAATTTATGGTAGTAATCGTATGTAGTTTTTTCCGTCAAAGCTCAGAGTGTCTGTTTATGTCGACTCGTAGTCACTGATGCATGATGGTCGATCTGTATGAATGTTTCATTCAGAACCTCTTTCAATTCATCCGAGCTTTTCATGTTGCACACATGCTGTGAAGGCGTTGCAGACAAACCTTGGGGGGTTTAAAAATTCCGCCTCTTGAGCTTGAGAGGTAAATTACCCGATTGAGGCGTCTTCCCCGCGTTCCTTGAACTTTCTCCTGCTCGTTCCTTTCTCACCAACCACTGGGACTGTCTGTCTGGTTAGAGGAGGTTAGTTCAATGTCTTTGACTTATGTACATATACATTGATCATTGTGCAGTGTTCTTATAAGTACAACGGTACTTATCTGTAACCCAGCTGTAACCTCAGCTAAATAACAGGATCTAACAGGATCGCATCACATCACTAATAATATAGCCTCTCACGGCTTCAGATTTTCAGGTTGTGTAACCTGACCAACTCCTTGATACCCGTGTACTGCCTTACCACCATTCGCCGACTGTATTTTGGGTCTGACTGAACCCATATACAAATCTCGTCTGTACGCTATCGCGTATTTCACAGCAAACAGGATGGCATTGCTCTCGCTTGACATACTGTGGATTATCGGTTTTCTGCTTTCAACACTGGTACTGCTTGTGGCATACGTGAAGCTAAACGACTCTCGTCTTGGAGCTATACCAACCAGTGCTCTATACTTTTCACCAAAACGAGTTACTGCGGACGATGTTTACGACGTGGACGTAAGGATGCGCGCCAGGGAGGAAGAAGAGGCTCGGGTCAGATCTGAAGAGAGGAAACCGGGCAAAAAGGAATTGGTTAACGATGCTGATATACAAGGGAATGAAGGGGAAAGCGTTGTGAAAGTAAAGACAGGAAGACGGTATATCGTCGTCGGCGGGGTATGTGTCATATCTTATCCATTTTGGCCTTTCCTGACCTTTGAACGCGATTTATTCAAACCAGGGAGGCTTTTTGGGTGGTTGGATAGTCACCAAACTTTTACAACGCGGTGAAGACCCTCATAACATTAGGATTCTGGATATCAACCCGCCGATTAATCATGTCCCTCGCGATGCAATCTCTCAAGGCCTTCAATTCATGAAAACGGACGTCACCAAAGCAGATGCCCTGGAAGAAGCTTTCCTCGCTCCCTGGCCCTCTAACGCTGCGTCATCAGGTCCATTGACTGTGTTTCACACCGCAGCAAACATCCGTTTTTACGAGCGTTCGGAACGTTTCTATTCTCGGTCAACCGCAGTCAACGTTGTCGGAACACAAAATGTCATTAACGCGTCTCTAAAGGCGGGTGCGGATGTTCTCGTCTACACATCCTCAGGTAGTGTCGGCGTCAAGAGTGGGTGCTACCTCACAGCCCCCTGGCAGACGGAAGTCGGAGACCATTTCGTTCAGGTTGTCGATGACTCTTTCGACGCGGCGGATCAAACCTCTGGATTCGGTATAGCGAATGACGACTCTAGCTCAAACGGCGCTAGAAACACGCGTTATGGAGTCCTTGATAAAACTAAAATCCGTCCTAAAGGAAGAACCAACCGTGCTCATTCAGACTTCTTTTCCAACTACGCCAGATCCAAGCTTACGGCCGAACGACTTGTCAGAGATGCCAATAAATCCCCTACTGGTTCTCCAGCATCGCAAGAGAAGAGGAGGTTCCTTCATACTGGCTGTATACGACCTGGAAACGGTGTGTATGGCCCTCGCGGTGATATTCTCTGCGGGGCATACCTCGCCCGCGGCACCAACCCCACGTGGATCCCCAACGTTGTGCAAAGTTTCATCTACGTCGAGAACGCCGCCGAAGCCCACCTATGCTATGAAAAACGCCTCATCGAAGCCAGCGACATCGAATCCTTAGGACTTAAGCACTCCAGATACGCCACTCTAGGGTCCAAAATCGACGAAAGCGACAGAGAAAAGGTGTTGGAAGTGCTGGAGAAGCAAAGACCGAGTAAACGCATGCCCGATGTGTCAGGTCAGGCTTTCTGTGTAGCTGATCCGGGAGCGCCGCCGACATTTGGAGACGTTTATGTGGCTCTTGAAACCCTCTCTGAAGGGGTATGTCATTTCCCCCTCATGAGTGCCACATTTATGCTCTTCATCGCCTACCTCTTCGAGGCATGGTACACCGTACAACAAATTCTCGCCTCAACATTCCAAGCTGCATCTCAAAACACACACCTTAGCAGCCCAATCCGCTACGTTGCAAGCAAACTCCTCCATGTTACCCAATACTTCGCACTCTCCTCTACGCTCGTCAATCTCCAACCTCCTCTCTTTAGTCTAACATCTGCTCACCTTGTTTTCGACGATTCTCGCGCTCGTCTCCCTCCCTCCAAAGGTGGCCTGGGATACAAAGGTAGATATAATACGATGGAAGGTCTGTGGAAAACCTGGGAGGAATGGGACAGAGATAAGAGGAAAGAGGCGGAGAGAGCAGCTCAGCGGGCGAGACTGGGAACTGGTGATGATCTCGCTTCTGAACTGAACGCAAAGAGCTCGACTGCTGGTGTTTCGATGTCGTTTGGGTGGTTTGGTGGTGGTGCGAAGAAGAAACCCCAGATGAGGGGAGTGAAAGCGTCGAGAGCCGTTCAGGCAGGTGTTGGTGTTGCCAAGGTGGTTGCAGCAGCGACTGGGGAAAATAAAGAGAATATTCCCGTTGCGCCTGTAGAAGTTGCGAAGGCACAGTGATAACGGGCTGTGTTTTCTAGACCGGAATATGGCGGGATTGTATACCTTTAAATTATCTATGTGTAAACTAGTCATTGTAGTGGACTGATTGCTGTGCTTCCTCGCTTTCTAATAAGTGCCCGCGTGCTATGCTTGTTCCTAACTTGGCGTCCGATGATCATGAAATTTAAAAACTCCAACTCGCTCTGACTTTCACTCCGCCAGCCATTCGAGTCAATTGTACCTGATATTTTGAGTTGCGCCTTCGTTGCCAACGTGCTTGGCCTCATCGAGTCATGCGGCTTCTAATTATCTCCAGTCCAAGAATGTATATAAGAAGTGATTGGCGATACGTGATGCTATATCTGTTCACCTCCTCTTCCAATCAACCCAGCACATTAGGAACTCCCGAACCAACATGCCTTTGACAAAAGATGATTATATCTTTTTCTGGAAGACCGACGAAGTGCAGTTAGTCCTTCATCATTGATCAGCGCTGTAAATCATTTCAACTCATAATGACGATCCTTTTAATTAGCGGATGGGGATCCCAGTGGATCCATTCACCATTCACAGTACCGATCAATCTTGATCCCAGTAATCCAAACAGCACAGCAGAACCCATCACATTCCCCACCGCCGAACACTGGATGATGTTTCAAAAAGCTCTCCTATTCAACGACGTTGCCGTCGCGCGCGAGGTGCTGTCGATCACCAAAATAAACTCGCCTGCGATGGCAGAGGTGAAAGCGCTGGGTCGGAAGGTGCAGAATTTCGACGAGGCAAAGTGGGTTGCTCATAGGGATCGGATTGTGCTTGAAGGGAATTTGCACAAGTTTCGGCAGAATGAGGAGATGATGAAGAAGTTGTTGGATACGGGGAATAAGAGATTGGTGGAGGCGAGTCCGAGGGATAGGATTTGGGGGGTTGGGTATGGAGAGAAGAATGCGTTGAGTCAGAAGGATTCATGGGGGCTTAATTTGCTGGGAAAAGCTTTGGAGGAAACTAGGCGGATTTTGAGGGAAGAGCTCGAGTCTCAGGCACAGGCACACGAGGCCGACAATGAGTGAAGAAAAAGCATCATATTTTTTGTAAATTCGTAACAGAAGTGTATCTAACATCATAAAATGCATAACTGTACAATGACCTTGGGTGAATAAAACGACCTATTAAACTATGTCATCGACCTTAGCGAGGAGCAACTTCGACGGTATGATCGTCAGAACCCTGGGTCCTGGCCAGAGTAGGCACCTCCTGCTCGATCATTGGGGATTTCTCGACGCTCGAAGAGTCGTTGCTCTTGCTTTCTCTTATTTCTCGGCGTCTTCTTGCGGCCGCAGACTCGTATCCTAGAAGGGATACCCGACCCTGTACGAACCTTTGTTAGGATAGGCGGAGAACAGTATCGTATCATCGTACCTCTTTGAATTTCATATAAACTAGTGCAGCTACTACGGCTAGCCAGTAGAATACATACGACAACACAGTTCCCACTAAAACCAAGAAAAAAAGGGTGAGCATCTAACGTCGAATTTGTGAAGGATGAGGACGCTTACACGTAGCATTATTTGTCCAACCGAAGATGGCATTGAAGATCGTCCATCCCAAGGACGATGTCTTCGATTCAGGGTTGCAGCAATCGAGATGCCACACGTTCCCTCGAACATCATACGATCCAGGACCGTTACCCGCAGCGCCTGCATCGTCGACGTCACCACCCAGCAAGTGGTTGAATGCGTTTTCTTGGAATGAGCCAACGGCCTTGGAGAATAGTCCAGCGCCGATGAGAAGAATGAAGTTGGTCATTACGATTAAGAAGATGCTTAGTGCTGCAAACAAGTTAGTAGCTCTTCGACACCGTATAAACATGATATACGTACTGGTTCGACTCGCGAACTCATAAATGAGAAGGCCGACGATGAATCCACAGACGAGGCCGACAATGGCAGCGATAGGAATCGAAGTTGCAGGTTGTCCCAGAGATACACCACCTACAAAGATGACTGCCTCGAGGCCTAATCGCGGTCGGTACTCAGTATTTGCGTACTATTGACACGAGTGCATGCTGATATACACACCTTCTCGTAGAACGGTGATGAGGGGGAGAATGAAGAGGACCCATTTGCCGGTTTTCGCCTCACCGTCCACATCTAAAGAAGTTTGTGTAAGGGCGATGACTATACAGAGTAAATTGATGTGCGTACTTTTACCGTCGAATGCCTTTTGAAGCTTGATACGCCACTTCGTCTTGGCTGGACATGTTGTTAATGATTAGGCGTACCTATTATAGGGATTATACATACCTCGATCCATTTTGAGCATGGTCAAGCCCATGACGAAGATCATAACACACGCAATGATTTCGAAGATACCTGATACAGTTCTGAGCTCGAGATAGCGTCGTCGATGCAGACAACTCGTAGGACGTACCCTCCCAGAGCTCCTCTGACTTGGCCCATAGGTCAGCAGCTTTGGTGAACCATACGGCAATAAACCTGTGTCAATAAATTGAATATGAGCTGTTATAACTTGACGAATGCATGGTGTCTTACGCAGCTCCAATAGCAAGGGCGATGAAAAGCCCAAGCCCGGCACCCAAGAAAATCTGCCAAGGTAAAAGCTTTAGCGCCTACATTTCTTGGCAGAAATTGTTCAAATACCTGAAAACGAAGCTTTCGAATCAATCTTCGACGCTGGATGATGTCCTCTTCAGGGTTGAGAGGTGTAATGTTCGAGTCTTTGGTGCTGGACGATTCTTCTTGTAAAGAAGCGCTTTCAGGCGTGCTTCCGGAGAAACCATCGTCCTGGACTATCTGTTCAGCAAGGCCGAGCAGTACAGAGACGATGATAGCAGCTTCGATGGTCTCTCGAAAGACAATGAAGAAGATAGGTACAGAGAAGAGGTTTTTGGCCATGTCTGTTCGATAGTCGAACGAGTGGGGGGGGGAAACAAGAATCCGAGGAACTAGCCCTTGAAGAATCAGACTATGTCTCCATTCGAACAGCTGGTATAAGAGGGAATAGTTCGAAACGGCATTTCAGCCGGGCCAACTTCTTTTCGGCCACATGTTCAATCTGATAAAACCGTTCTGGGGTCCAATCTGATAAGATTCTCAGCTTTCCCTCATCTGATAAGATAACTCCGAGGCTTCTCCCACGACATAAGAACGCCAACGCCTTGTGCAAATGTCGCTTAAACTTGAACTTGTATCATCTTGGCCATTTGAAAACAGGTAACTATCAATTAGACTTCTTCTTTTCACGGATGACAGTTTTTAAAACATTCAGATTATAGGTTTTGACCGAAATAAAGCAGAAAAGTCAACAAACATCGCATATGACCACTGTGTTTGTTGTTCAACTTACTGTGGTATCAAATGAAAAAAAAATTCTCTCTGACGCACACGTTTTTGTCTTCTCTGGGAAGAATTTTTATCTTTGGGATACATTGCTCGCCATCGTGTTCATTGCAAAACAACTCGCTTCAAAATACTAGACATCTCCATGGGTTCTTCAAGGGTGAAGGCTAGAACGAGATAATAATAAAACGTCTCATGATTATGGAGCTCCATTTCTTATCAGATATGGACCCCATCGCTTCTCAGCCTTACCATGAGCAGAGATAATCTGCGCTATTTTTGTCCCAATTGTCACCTCATTGCAAGGACATAGTTGTATCCGCATTTCTTCCTTTGGGAAAGGCCATGGTCCGTTTCTGGATTGACCTTGTTTTAAAGAGACAACTTCTCGATGGTATTCGGCCCATCCGAAGAGACGAAATCATTCCTCCTTTTTCATCCCCCTTCTTCGTCTCTTGCGAATGAAGCACTCATTAGGAACCCAATTATTTCTCCTTACTGCTCTAGCAGTACCTCGCGTACTAGCTGGCGTGCAAGAGATTTGGTGGAATATCACCTACGTCCAGAATGCAAGCCCAGATGGTCTCTTCGAAAGAAGAGTCATAGGCGTGAACAACACCTGGCCGTAAGTTTTCAGCTTCATTTGGCACGTCATTAATTAACATCTGTTCTGATGGCAGGCCTCCACCTATGGACGTACAAACTACAGATTCATTGGTTGTTCATGTTTTAAACTCATTGGATCAACCCACAACCTTGCATCACCATGGCATGTTCTTCAACTCAACATCATGGATGGACGGCGCCCAAGGCGTTTCAGAATGGTTGGTGTACATTGCATGAATGCTTTTTCATCACTTAACTTTCGACTTTTTAGTGGCATTCCCCCTGGAGGAACATTTGATTACGTTGTGCCCATAAACTCCTCTGATCAATGGGGAACCTACTGGGTGCATGCTCACGCGTCTGTATGTCAAGGCTGATTTATCTGCTTTGATACTGCATCTAATTCGTTCTAGGGACAATACGTCGATGGACTACGTGCTCCACTTGTCCTTCACCCCCCAAAGGAAGTCCACTCCTATGACGAAGAATTCACGGTCGTACTCGGCGACTGGTATCATCAAGAACACAGAGTTCTCCTCAAGGAATTTATCAGCGTCGCCAATCCTGGGGGTGCAGAGCCCGTCCCTGGTACGCACTAGAGTCTCAATCCATGATAATTTTTGCTCATACGCCCGCAGACTCTGCTCTGATATATTTCGCGCAAAATGCCTCTTACCTCCCACCCATCGCATCTTCAAGACCCACATTGTCCCCTGTTACCAATGCAGTGGGCTTCAACGAGAACGCGACCCTTCCTTTCCTACCTGGTAAAACATATCGACTCAGGATTGTGAATACTTCAGCATTTGCGGCGTTCTTCTTCTGGATTGACGGCCATGAAATGAGGATTATTGAAGTCGACGGCGTATGTCCTTTTTATTGTTATTAAAGTCTTTGACCTCTCACACATAAATCATTAGACCGACGTAGAGGAGGCTCCAGTTGACCTTGTCAGCGTTACGGTCGCTCAACGCTACTCTGTCCTCGTCACTGCTCGCAACGATACCTCTGCCAACTGGGCCATCCATGCCAACATGGACACAGATATGTTCGATACCGTCCCAGATAGTCTAAATCCAAGTACGTTGACCCAACTTGTATTTATTGTTAATATATTATCTAACACGAATATCACTAGACGTTACATCTTCCATTACTTACTCTGATTCTGCAACCTTGACCGACCTCGGCTTCATCGATGCATACCACGACACCGACGACGTTTCCCTCGTTTCTATCCCAGCAGTTCCTCAGCCACCTGTGACATTGACAATACCCCTCCTCGTCGCCTTTGACACCCTTGACGATGGAACAAACCGAGCCATGTTCAACGGTATCACCTACAACTCTCCCCTCGTTCCCGCCATATTTAGTGAGCTGAGTCTTGGGCCAAATGCGTCAGTCGCAAGTGCTTACGGACCATCGAGCTGGATACTCAACCAAGGAGATGTTGTCGACTTGGTAGTCATGAATGGGGACGCCGGAAAACATCCTTTGTAAGTAGACCATTCATTATCAGGAATGCCAAACTGATGTCGTACTTTGTTCAGCCACATACACGGACACAAGATCCAAATTGTCCATCGTGCCACGGACTTCACTTCAGACGACCCAGCACTAAACCCACCTCTAGTAGAGGGCCAAGCCAACCCTATTCGCAGAGACACAGTCCAAATTCCATCCATGGCATCAGCAACACTACGGTTCGTCGCCGACAATCCAGGAGCCTGGTTCTTCCACTGTAAGCCTCATTTTTACTGACATATTCTCCTCTCTAACCCTCTAAACAACAGGCCACATTGAATGGCATCTTGAAGCTGGTCTCGCCGTACAGCTTATTTCATCACCCGTGCAAGCGCAACAGGACATATCTCACGTTCCTCCAATCATGTACGACCATTGCACTGCTCTCGGAAAACCCATCTCTGGAAATGCAGCTGGACACGCCAGCGCAAGCGATCTGAGTGGGTTACCACTTGGTCCATTCCCGCAACGCCTCGGATGGCTTCCTCGTGGCATCGGCGCCATGGCAGGCTGCGTTTTGTCTGCGGTGTTGGGCATGGCTGCTGTGGTGTGGTACTCGACAGGCACTAGGATATCCGACGAAGAGATTGAGAGAGAGGTCAGGGAGAGAATAGCAGCAAAGGAAAAGAGGGGACGTTTGTTCGGCCTGCTTAAAAAAAGCTGATTGACACCACCACATTTTTACATTTTCTTAAAAGATATATGTGTACAGTACAACATTTACTATGCCGCCTCCAACCAAAGTTCTATTCAACAGTACACCTGAATAAATACAAAAAAGAAGATATTTAACAACGAGCCGGTTTAATGTACTTGATTTTGGTCGCATTTTCCGCCTTCATCTTGACGTAGGCCAAGTTCTGATTACATTCCTCAACAACCTTCTTTGCACTAAAAACGTCCAAGCGCTTGAATTCTTTGCTGGCCTCCTCAAAAACGAGCTTCGCCCCCTCCCATTTTTCAGCCTCGACTAACAATTCCCCATACTCCAACAAAGCCTCGCCAACCGCCAGCGGACTACCGTATGACTGACACATCTTGATTGCATGCGTCGCTGCCTTGACTAAGCCGGGTCCCCACTGCTGAGCGCCCTTCAATGCACGAGTCTTGACGTTATAAATGTACGCGCCAGACGCTGTCCCTCTACCCTGAACCCCCGTCTTCTCGTAAAACTCGATCACCCGGTCCGCTTCTTTCACGGCTTCCTCATACTTCTCATTGAGAGCCAAAGCACGGGCTTTGATACACTGGCAATCAGAAGCGAGCTGGGTATTCTTCAGGACATCCCTCGAAATATAGAATGCGATTTCTGCGTGCCTGAGAGCGGGTTCGGGTTCCTTCATAAGATGGTAAAGTTGAGCCTTGGTGCAATGGATCCGGGCTGCCAGGTTAGCCTTCTCGCCACTTTCTTTGTATTGCTCTTTTGCCTGGTCCAGGTTCGACACAGAGAGAGGGGAGGTGAAACGTTGGGCGGGCCGCTAGCTCGTCCAAAAGAGTCATCAGATATCGATAGTCCTCTGACCCCAGGGTAAACCGTGCTTTGATGCCTTGAGTCGTTGAGCAAACCAAGCCGAAATGATCATTCTGCGATGAAAAGCCCTCGGAAGCAAGATCAAACTCTTTGCGCGCAGCATCGTATTGATCAAGCTGGAGGAGAGTGATTCCCAGAGAATAGTGAAGCCAGGGAAGTTTTTGGGATTTCCACGTCTTAGCAAGGCTGATAGTTGCCAGTGTTAACTCTTTGTTGTCCCTCGACCAGCTTTGATAATTGATATATGCATGCAACGAGTTAATAACTCGGTCCTTGCTTGCATCTCTGTCTTTCTCTCCCTCCTCCTTTAACTCCCGAAGAAAATCCGGGAAGCTGTTCAGACAGCTAATCATGCTAAGGACCAACTCGTTCAGACCCGGTTCGTAGCTCGCTAGCTCTGCCATGTGGGTCTTGAAAGACGGGTGCATGGGTCCCTTGGTGACGTCGGCGTTGCGTTGCAGTATGTTGAGTGTCATCTTGTAAGCTTCGCGTTGGGCCACAATTGCAGCAGGATCGGTAGGAGAAAGGCGGGAGCGGATGATAGGACTAAGAGACCATCGCCTTGTGTTGTTGTTGAAAGAGACAAGGCAAATGCCACAAAGGTATCCCATGGCCTCGCTATTCCGGAATGAGAGCCAGATGTCGAGCTGCTTCTCATCAAGACCTGTTGGAAATAACGCAAGGGTGTTCAGGATCCTCTGATAGTTGGGGATGCGCTCCAATCTGTCAACAGAGTCCTTGATAATGAATGTCATGGGGTCGTCGGTGCCACTCAGTTCCTGAACCATGCTCTGGATGGCAGGGGTTGCTGAATTGACCGCGCGAATAGCCACCAGCTTGATGAGAGACGGTCGGCCCCCCAGCTTTTTCAGAAGAGCGTCGAGACTCTCCGACTCGGAAGCACTCAGCGGGTACGTGAGAGCAAAGTATGACCCAAACAGATTCGCTGCTGCATCTCGCTCTAGCGGGGGAATGATCGAAGGTACCCATGAACTAAGCAACGAGGAAGTGACTGATGTAGGATTCGAAGAAGGTGAGACGGTCCCTCCAATCGGTTCATCAAACCACCGAAAAAAAGTTTTAGGGTCAAAACCCTTCGGGAGTTGATCGGAGTTCATCGTCAACAGAAGCGTAACGTCGGTCTTTTGGCTAAGAGTTATCAACGCAGTCTTACAGTCGTCCTCGTTGACGTTCCATGTGGTCTCGAAGTCGTCCAGGAGGATGAGCTTGCGTTTATTCGTCGAAGAGAGGAAGAGCTGAAGTCCTGTCATGCGGTTTGCGTTGCCCAACTTGGTGCTTCCGAGGATTTGCGTACAGAGGAGATCCTCAAACTTGCTGAAAGTGTCTGCCCTGCTGCAGGGAATCCAATATCTGATATCGGCAAAAATGGAGGTGATGTGCGGGTTGTTTATGATTTGGGCAGCAGTCGAAGTTCTGCCAATCCCCTCCTCTCCAAACATGCACACATGGCGACCCGCGACCAAATTTGAAACGACCTCGTTAACAAAGTCATCACGACCTATAAAGTTCAACGTCCGTGGTGTGACTTCGGCGTTTTGATTTTGGCGAGTTCGTCCGCTGTGAATAATTTCTTTCAACTCTTCTAGTTTCGTGTCAAGCGTGGTTGCCAATGTCTGGACCCCTTTGTTGATTTCGACGGAAAGTTGGAAGGTGTCGTTGACTCGTGTCAGAACGCTGGACAAGGTTTTCCCGCTGTGTATGGTTCGCAAAACCTATCCAGTCGGTAATAAGTAAATGCTACGAGGCCGTAATCAAGACAACATACCTGAAATTGTTCGATCTGACGCTGCAGAGTGACCTCGCATTCCTGGATAACGCCAAGATGAGAAGAAGACTTCATCCAAGGGGGTCCCGGGATGTGAACCCGTGACCGGATGCTCATTTTTTTATTTCGGCGGCTGGAGAGGGGACTACCTACCCTACGTAATCAGGGGCTTGCCAAATATGGTAATTTGGCCCCTATTGTCAACTTTTTTTTGTGCAGGATTCCTTACATACAGTGCGTATCCATTTGTTTTTGCTATTATACACAGAATAGAATCCAAATAACTGGCTATTTGTCTTATTTGAGCAACTTACTACGTAATAAGTTAGCGCTGTGAGTTAATGCTGAAACTTGATAGTGCTGACAATATAATTTACTGTGACAGCTGTGCTTACCATGTTGTCATGGTCCTTGAGAGTGAATGTATACATATATTTGAGTGTTTCGCAACAGTATTTCAAGTGTTTAGTAACAAGAACTTGGGAGCAAACACAAATCTATGCCTCAAACGACAACCAAATGACAACTTCCAGCCATAAAGCAGACCGGGCCGGCCAGAAATTACCATACAGTGTGTCACGTGACTATGGTACACGACTACACAATGAGACA
>NHTK01005726.1:0-14544 GCA_002938355.1 Panaeolus cyanescens | reverse complement strand
GATGTTTGGCCCGAGTTCGTGTCCCCATAGCAGTTGCTGCACTGTCCAACCAATGGTGTAACAAGTATAGTTTTGTGGATTGGCTGATGGCGAAATGCAATTCCTGTGCTGCGCTTTCTTTAATCTCCCTGATAATAATTTCAATATCACTCCTTGAGGCAGTCTCTAGGTCGGGCAGTATTATGGCACAATTGGGGAGATCTTTGATGAATGTTTCGAGATCTTTAACCCAAGATGTCGCGCCAATTTGAGCCAGTTGTATTGAGTCGTTTAATGCTCTTCGAGCGTATCGGTCATTTGGGAGTTCAATTAGATAGCATAGATATTGTAGCGCCAATGTCAGTATGTACCCTTCTTTCTCGTCCTTGAAACCCTTCTCGTTCTATTTTCATCCACCCATCAACGGCAACCCCAGCATCTTTCGGTTCTTTCCCTGATCGCTGACACTCAACCGACGCCAAGACACGTCCGATTCCCAAGCGCCTGCCCAAGCGCGAATTATACGCTCATCCGCTGCATACTTATTCAACCTTGTGTCTTCTTGCAACTGTGTTCAACCTGAAACGAACACCCACGGCACGCCGTTGCTTAAACGTGAGATTATACATATATATAAATAGTACGCGCAGAGGTGTTGTTTCCCAGGCTCACTGGCAGCTCGCCATAGTTTTACTTTTAGTTATACATACATACATGCATATGTCAGACCACGGCGTTCTTGAATATCACTGGCAATCATTCGAAGTTCGAACGACATCGATTGCGGTTGCTTCGCCGAGTCGGAGAGCGCAGGGCCCTGGGGTAGGTCTAGGAATCACGATCTCTACGCTTCCTCGAACGTAGAATTTGAGGGTCTATAGGTGCAATATTAAAGCACTAATTTGAGCTAGTCTCAGGCTCACCCCACGAATAATTTAAGCCATTCGACGCTCCATAGGCACATACATATAATTATAACATTCGAATATATAACCTATAGCCTCCATCTTCGGACATTACAAACCCAATTCCAATTCCAAATTCTGAAGGGAGGCTAAAATTAGACATCACCGTCCGTCATACATATGGCAGGTCCGCCGCTGAAACTGAAACTGAAAGAATTCGAAGCACCATCATGATGCCAGAACCGAACTCGCGATCGTTCGAAGCGCAGAGGCTAGAGCCTGGGCAGACATATGACACCAGTGATTGTATAATTCGAAAATAACTTGAACTTGAACTTGAACTTGAAGGGACATGGGTATGGGCATGGGTATGCATACGAATCGAGTAAAATTCCAAAAAACGCGGGATTGAACTGAAATAGTCTACATTATAGTGCGATGTCGAAACGTATAAAAGGGGGCGTTGAAACTCGAAGGGTTTCCTCAGAGCACTCGCACTAGCAAGCAAGAGCTTTCTTCGAAACTCATTCGAAACACACCAGTACCAACTCCACTTCCAATTTCAATTTCAACAACGTTATCCACCATGCTCTTCTCCACCTTCATCACCCTCACCCTCTTCTCCTCCTCACTCGCCTCTCCCACCATCACCAGTATAACCCAGCGCTCCAACGTCGGATGCACTATCGCAACCCAACTCTCGCTCCCGCCCAACCCAGCAAACGCGGCCACCCCCCTCTCCGCACCTGCCACACCCGCCACGGCCGTCTTCCTCGGCGTCGGATTCCAAAACTACACCTGCTCATCCGCGGGCACATTCACGTACGCATCCCACTACTACTCCGCCGTGACTGGCGTTCGAAACTAATTAAAATTTTTGTCATCACTGTAACACAGCTCCGCAGGCGCTCTCGCCAACCTCTTTGACATCTCATGTCTCTCATCCAACACCCGCGTATTCAACGCCATCCAAGACGTCGCATTCACACAATTCACCTCATCCTCCTCGTCTTTATCCACATTCACCCCATCCGTCACTGGCAGTTACGGGTACTCCGCCCCACTTACTCTCGTCGGGCACCACTTCTTCCAGCCCACCGCCACAGGGGGGTTAGCGCCCGTCTGGGACCTGCGCCCATTCCTTAACAACCCCGACGCGTTCGTCGTTGGCGCGCGTGTCGGTGATATTCCCTCCCCTGACGGTGCTGGTGCGTCTGAGAATGTGGATTGGTTGCAGTTGAGTGGTGTGCAGGGTGGGTTTGCTGATCTGGTAAGTGCTTCAGATTGATATCGATGTTGAAGAGCTGAACTGACTCGGATTGGTTTTGCAATTGGTGTGATGATAGGTTTATCGTACCCAGACAAGAGGCGGTGTTGCTCCTGCTAGCGTAAGCACTATTTCATGTTTCTTCGCGTTTGCCATCAACAGCGTACTCATTCAATCTTTCATTCTCAATCTAGTGCACACCTGGCGCAACAGCTCAAGTCAAATACACAGCCAAGTATTGTAAGTAACCCATCCCATATTCATATTCCTATGAGATTATATCACGTACTAATCATACGCATACGCATACATTAGGGTTCTACGATGGCTTGACCGTCTAAACGCACCACTTGACGCTTAACTTGACCGCTATCACGCGCACATCAAGATGGATTTACTAGAAATCTATAAGGCGTAGGATTTAACATTCTGTTACGAATATGATCAAGTTATCGTTGTGAAGCAATACATAGCACTCTCTCTCTTACGCTTCAAGTTTATAGCACCTGTGTGAATACCTTGCGCACGCTGAACACAATTTCATTACCGTTATTTAATTGAGAATTCGAATCAAGAAGCACGGCGTTCCTAGTTCCTAGGCCACACCGATGATCAACCCCACAACTCCAATTCGGAAACCCGGAAAAACACTGGATAAACACCAACCCATCGCCATTCAACTCATCAGTATTAGCGACAACAGACAGCGCTTAGCGTAGCGCTAACAAGGTGAGAATGGGGAGTGTCTGATGAGACATTCATAGGCGACAACATCAAGCGGCGCTTGGACCCCACATGCATCTTCTGTGTCACTGTGAATTATAATAGGCCAGGGGCTGCGTGAACGCATCATGACGACATCTCTCACCACCCACGATATGATGTTCATGGAGCATCATCACATCCAACTTACAAGACTCGAAAAAAAAGGTAAAATAAAAAATGACATCTACGATACGAATAATCAACAATCCAAAAAAGTCTCTGTCATACTTAACAGTAACAGTAATGATAACAGCAACAACAACCGTTAACAAGACAAAAGAACGAACAAAATCGGTATAAAAGGGAAAAAACAAAAACAACAACAGCTCCTACATACAGTCAAAAAAAAAACTTGACGATACGTATAACTCGAATGGAATAAAAAGTGTCATTTTAATGAGAATAAGTTAATGCCAAAGCGAGCTTATCAAAAGGAAACTTCAGCCCTGTTCAAAGTGTAATACTACTGATCAAGACGTAAAATGACCCATGATAAACGCGCACCAAAAAACCAAAACCAAAACCAAAAAAGAGTCTGCATGCACATACCATACGCATACGCATACACCCCATAAAACAAAATCTACCAAACCAACATCAAAGCAACAAAGTAAAGTGATGGATCACAACTACGCAGTCTCATCTCCATCTCCATCTCCTCTCACGTCCACACTTGCATTCTGGTCATATTGTTGTCATTATCGTTTCAGCCGCCAGCGCATCTATAGAGCCTCAAGACGACGGGCCGTCGCATCCACATCAGCATCAACAGCCAAACCCAAAATATCCTCGGCATCGGCATTCGCATTCGCAGCGACATGGGTACTCCCCACAACGGTCACAGCACGCAAAGGGGCATCCTCAACAGGAACACGATGACCACCGACAATCCTAGACCAGCTAAAGGAAGACTGCACATTCTTGAAACGCATGCCGTGAGCAGGGGGCGTGGGAGACTGCATGTCCATGCGGGGACGATAGGCCGCTGCGAGCTGGTGGGTGACGAGGTGGCAGAGGAGGACAAAGACGAGGAGGAGGATGAGGATGACGGAGCGGAGGCGTGGGGAGAGGGGGTTGTAGTGGGTGAATGAGGAGAGGCGGTCGCGGAGGGATTGCTTTGGGGGTGGTTGGATGAATGCGATGGAAAAGTCGCGGGCGGATGACGGGGATGAGGGGGTGACAATTATAGCTGGTAATGTGGATTTTTCTGATACGAGGGGTAAAGAGAGGTCTGGGAGGGAGTTAGTAGGGATGATAAGGAGATTAGGAGCGAGTTGGCGTACCCAGAGGAGCAGGCACTAGGACGTAGTCTGTGCGTACAGGAAGTCTGTGGAGACGGGGTGCTGGGTTTTGATAAGAAATTCAAGTAAATTGTTGGGAATATTGAAAACTTACTTGGACGACCAGACATGTTCAAAGTAAAAAGACCAAGAAGAGGGTTTGATGATGGAAAGTAGTTTAAGAAGAGGGTTAACTCAAAGTTAATGATGAATTTAGGTTGTAAAAGAGTGTGGGTGTTCAACTAAAGATAGCTGAAAGGTTGTAAAGAGATTACAGGATGAAAGCACAAAGACAAGAAACTTTCGCACTGATGGCGTTGGAGAAGAACGAATTAAAGGGTTGCATCAAACAGGGAAACAACAAAACCCACCCTATTAGCTAATAATCATCACGTGGGATTAGGTAACCATGTATCCACAACGCCCATAAAATATCAATGTTTGACTCTACATACGCGTAACAATGCAACCATGCTACCTACGTCCTTGATGTCCACACTAATAAATATTTGTTTAAATAATCTAATAAGCACTTAATTCCTCGCCCCAACATACCATGTCCTCAATGACACCCACCTCGGACTCTCAGGCACTCCCAGCAACAGGCTTCAAGAAAATGCAACAAGTGCCATCGCGAGAAGCCTCTGAATGCCTCGAATTTCAAGATAAGACCTGGGGGATTCACGTCATTATGTTTACCATGCCTCCAGTTAGTTGCAGTTGCTAAGAAGAGAAAGAAAATAAACACGTCAAGCTTACCATCCCAGGACGATTCGGATTCGGATGCGCGTTTATCAAAACGCCCCCGCCAAATATTCGATGACATTGACATCCGAATCACTCAAGATGTCAGATCTGATGTGCCTTCTTCGCAATACACTGTAACATCAACTTACGCTTCGAGTGATGGTGACGGTGAAAACTCAGAGGACTCACTGGCAGAAGTAAGTACTAATTATCATACTATATCGTAATCTTCAAAAATATTCATCTTTCTCTTGCTCGTACGCGTACTTATAGACAGATGAAATCGCGGAAAAGATAATCGACTTGGCTGGCAAGCTCGAAGAAGCCGCCGCTATCCTCCGCGCACTCGCAGATAAATCAATGCGAAAGAGGAACAAGCGCCTCATTCCCTTGCTTGCAAGGGTACATGGCAGGTGCATAATCACGTGACCATGCCACCAGGAACTCAACATCTCGACATCTCCGATGTCTCCGATAATCTCGTCTCTTCTCTCGTCTCGACTTTATAGCCTTGTGGTTATCATTATCATTATCAACCTTTTTTTGTTTGGAGAGAGGTTTTGTCGATCGACCGTCCTCGTATGTCCAGTCAGTCTTATGTTTCTCAGAGAAGGTATTTATACACCTTGTCGACTTCCTCTGTGGTGTGCTTTGTGTTGACATTGACACGTTGCTCCTTGTAGCTTGGTGTGTGTTTGGATTCTACACCAGTTTCAAGAGCATCATGCTACCTCCACTTTCAATCTCAATATACGCCGTTTTTTTTTATCTGTTTGATATTTACATGGTCTATGACCTATCCGTCTCTGTTTTGCAGCACAACTTCGTTATACCATCTACGGGTCACCTCATCTAACACTTCCAGCCTTTCATCCTCCTGCACCAGTGCTACATCGTGCTTCTTCAAAAACATTTCATGATCAAAATCACGAAGTAAGCGTATTGACTGTCGCCCTGAGCTTCGGGATAGTGCAACATAGAGGTTGAACAAGGTCAATGTTCCTGATGGTGGTGTTGCAATATCGACAAGGACATATGGAATTGTTTGCCCCTGGGATCGGTAGTCCGTGAATGCGTATGCAGCTGTCATTGGAAACTGCTTCCTTTTAACGGTACGTTGTACTTCCTTTCCTCCTATCGCGATTTTAATCCGGTATGTTGTTGATGTCGGTACAACAGGAATCACTGTCTCCTCCAGACCTTCAAGTCGTGTAAGCCGCGTCCTTGACATCTTCACAAGAATGTACGCCGGTGGATACTTGAGCTTTACGATTGCCTGCTCCTTGTCGAATGGTGGTTCATCTGGATGCAAAACAATATCCACTATTTCGCCACGTGCGCCGTTGGTGATGTCCAAGTCGGTTTCGATGTTATCGGTGACCATAACCTTCATACCTAGCGCCATTTCTATGCGGAATGGTAGATCCTTCGTCTTTGATTTCCTCCTTCCACGGTGGGCTTCTAATATTATCCGTTCTCGAGCGCTTATCTGTCGTCCTTTGATGGTGTCTTCAGCCGTACAGACAAATATCTGCCTGTGTTTCTCTTGACACATTTCGCGAAGAGCTGCGTCGTTCCATTGTCGTCTAACAGCATGTCGAGGTGTAACCAGTGATGCATTCCTCCACGGGTCTTTCGTGAAATCCACCTTTTTTGGGCCTCCCAGTACAAGTCCTTCAAGCATAGTGAGATGATGCGCTTGGACTTCACCTCGTCGTAGATGTTGCAAAAAGTCAAGCCACACAGGGTCTGAAACTCGCCGCTGTTCCTTCAGAAGAACTACTGTCCGAAACTCTTCGTATATGGCTCTTCCAATTTGCGAGGTGAGAGTATCGATTTCTTGGTTGATTGGGTAATAAAGTGCATCACGGATAGGTCGTGCAACAGGAGGAAATTGATGAAAGTCGCCCAACAAAATGACGTTGATTGCGCCAAATGACTGTTCCGTATTTCTCTTCCCAATCCCAATGTTGCGAGAAAGAAGTGCCAAGAAATCTTTGGAAATCATTGAGATTTCATCAATGGCGAGATATGTGTATGTTTCCCAGATTTTTTCGAGCTTGCTTTTTGTTTCATCGCTGACGTAGTCGTTGTCTTTTGCTCTTGCAGAAATATTGCCCACTGTATGTGTGGTTTTTCCTTCTATGAGCGATGCTGCTACTCCTGTATATGCCGCTTTGATGAGCATGTGCGCACATCCCTGTTTCTTGAATGCTTGCGTTACTGTCTGCAAAACCTTTGACTTTCCCGTTCCGCCTTCTCCATGAATTATCATCCGCAAAGGTGGCGGGTTGTGGCCAGATATCGTTTGATCGAGATGCCATAATATTATGTCGTATGCTCTTCGTTGCTCGTTGTTGAGGCTGCTTGGGTCCGTTGCGTTGATAGTGTCATATTGGTCTGATGGTTCTTCCTGAATTGTGGATCTGTCCCTTTCTTCGTCCATTAGTTGATGTATGGGTACGACTTCTCCATCCCTTTCCATTCTTGAACTGACTTCATGTCTTCTCAGTCTTCCATCGCTTTGTTGGCTTGAATTCTCGTCTCCGTTGATTTTTGCCACTTCTGCCTCCATTTGCAGACACCATTGTGTCAACCTCGCCAAATCGTCACCACTTGCGTTTGATACGACCTTGTCATCTGTGCGTATATCCCATTGCTTTCCTTGTTCTTCTTCGTGGAAAATTTTCAGCCTTTTTGCGATTTCGATAGCTAACCTGCCATGCATCTCTTCGTTGTAGGATGTCTGCGCCTTCAATACAAACTCCAGGTTTTCCTCCATGGCTTCCGTTGCTGTTGGGTATAAATCTTCTCCTAAGTCTTCCCCTGCATCACCCATAAGGTCTTCCTCCATATCCCATCTGCGACGTCTGCCCTTTCCATTCCCATCACTATCACCATTCCGTTTTCGGTCCTCCTTTGCCGCTGTTTCACAGTCCGATAGAAACTTGATGCCACTGATAATCGCTTTTGTTTCTTTTGAAGCATTCTCCAGAAATTCTCTGAACGCCTCAATCCAAGTTTGGTCCCTTCTTTTGAGATCAGATTGAAGATCTCGCCACGGCTTCAGCAACATCAACATCGATGCGCAATAAAAATCGTAGGTGTCGGGGTCATCACTTTGCGCAAATTGCTGACCAATGAAATTCGGTAGATGGTTGTGTCCTTTGGATCGGATGACTCGCCACTTTGTTTCTGCTTTTGGATGTTCGTCAAGATAAGGCACCCTTTCGTTCATAGGTCTTCCTGCTTTTATTGATTCCGAGTGTTCTTCAGCATCACTAGTTCCTGCATCGTCCGTGTCAGCATCCTCTTGATGAAGATTTACTAAATTGCGGGTTCTGTTTTTCTTCCTCCTTGTCTCGTACGTGTTTGTAAAGAACTGGATGATGTTGTATGATTCTAAAGGATCACCTCTTAGTCTGTAATCCGTTACTTGGCTTTTTGCGAACATCATCCCGACAGAATTGAAATCCATTGTCAATGTTTGATTGTCACCGTCACTATCCATGGTATCCTGCAGTAATGATTAGTAATTTTGAATCACTTTCTTAATTTTCAACTCACGTCTTTGTTTTTCTCTTCAGGCATCTCAACGCCGTTATTCTCTCTATTATTCGAGTCACCGATAGATCGATTTTTCATTGCATCATGATCATCAGGGTTGCTACTGTATGTCAATGTTAGTTTTCAATGGTGAATATCAAGTGTAATTTTGTGCTCACGGTTTTCTATTCTGCAGCTCTGGAAATGCCCGGTTAAGGGCATATACAAAGCTTGACCAGAAAATGGGATCGTAGCGATGTGATCTGTAACAATCTCCCCACTCCATGAGATATGATACAATCATTGGCGCTGCAAACTCCTGTTCCCGGTTCATAGCATGAACAAGCCTAAAAATCAGCATACGTTGTATATCCCGAATATTTGCTATATAATTGTCGGTGTCTTCTCCATGCGATAAACGATCAATGTGGTAGCCGTAAGCCTTTGCCATAATTGCTGACGCATTGTAGTTTTTGCCTTGCTTTTTGGCGGCATATGTTGTCGTATACCTTGAAATGTTCTTGGTATCAGAACCATGTGTGAGTAGTTTTCCATCGTTGTTACACCGGACATTGACAAGAATTCCTGGAATCCAGCCATTCACGTAGCCGTATAGACGCTTTTGCCACCAGTTGCCCTTCTCATCAATGCCGTCTGTTTCGGATATTGCAAAAGGTGCTCGACGTTTACATTGGTATGTGCCTTGCTTGTTGGGAAATAAACATTGGCGATGTCGACAGGTATGTATTTGTTCTGATCTTGCTAGCCTAAGCTCAAAATCCGCCAGTCTTTCATTGTAGTCCACAACATCGGGGTTGATGGGGCGACTGTATGCGATATCCTTTTCACGTGGAATTGACTTGACTGTGTCGGCACTTTCCAAGCCTGGCATATATGCCCGCAGATTTTTCTGGATGTACGTTGCGACCTTGTTGCGAAATTCCTCAATACGAAGCAGCTCATTCATTTCGTCTGCTGTAGGAGCGTCTTCAAGCCATAAAAGCAAATGGAAGTGTAAAGAGCCCCGTCCTTGTGACTCAACCGTCCCAAAAAATGCTGAGACCCGACCCATGATTCCTGGCTTGTTAAAAACATGGTAATCTGTGGTTTTAACTCCAAAGAGTGTTTCCATTATCGCCTTGATTGTAAAGTGAAAGAATTTGGCGCTGGCATATGGATCTCTTGAGATGTTTTGTGCTCTTTTGTCGCTGCTTGGTCCCATGGTTGCAACAAAGTTGTCCAAGTTGATGCTTTCTCCTGCAAAGATCTGTGCAATGGGATCATGGATATCTGTGGGGTTGATGGTGATCCAAAGACTTGCTGGATTCTTCATAATGCACGTTGACCATATCTGTGTTCGTAACTGCATACGTTCTTGATTGGACCCTTTGACACGTGAGGCTGTCGCATAGACGCTTCTTTGGAGAAGGCGCACAGCTGGATCACTAATGGGTAAGCCCTTTTCTTCCTCCTCCTGTGCTTTTCTTAGCTTGGCTGCAGTAATGGTGCCGATGAGATGTGCCTCTCGCTCAAATTGGGGCCGCCGCATCTGGATGCGAGCAGAGAGAAGGGCTTGCCGCCGTTGAAGAATGCTGAAGGCAACAAAAATAAACTGTTCGTGAAGGCGAAAGCGCCTATCGAAATAGCAAAGTGCCCACTGGACGTGTTCCTTCATGCTTATTTTTACAGGCCGGTCTGCCTCGATTCCTCCTACACCAAACGGAAAAAGTGTTGGAAATGCCTTCTCAATGAAAATGTCACGGTCTGGATCTCTCTCCTCTCCCAATCTTGGTTGACTGAAGTCGCGAACAAACCCATTTCCATGTCGCACAGCATAAGCCCCTTCTTGTCCTTCACTCCACAAGTTTGCTAATCCCCATGCCATTAATTCGTTCGCAGACAATGTTGTAAGATCAACGTCAATAGATCCAGTGACTTGCAACGGGAATACTTCAGGCTCTCCTGTTTGTTCTGTAATGTCTTTCAATTTATCTGACGTATTAGCTAAAATTCAAAAACGATGAATAGCAGGACGAACACTTACCTTGACGCTCAAGCTGTCTTTCGTCTTCGGAATCCGAGTCAGTTGCTTCGTCAACAATTGAAACATTTGTATCAGCTTTGCGGACATATGGAATATCGTCTGCAGCGTCTGCAGAGAGTGCACACGGTCAGTTTTACTATATAAAGACTGTTGCATGATTGTTGCTCACCCAATTCTTCGTCGTCGTCGCTGAGCTCATGATCTGGCACATAACCAGCCCGCTCTTGATCGACAATCTCCCCATCCACTGATTGACGCACAATGCTCAGCAACTCATCTGGTACATCGTCTTCTGGAATCATGCGCAGACATTCCTCGTCAATTTCGATATGGCCATAGTACTTGGGATTGTTTTTCTTCAGCCAAAGCAATGCTGCGAGTACCTTGGCTCGTCGCACACGGAATAATTTTCGCAGGATATTTTTCGGTAGTTTTCCTGGACCTATAAATGCAATGGACACTAATGATGCCAACACCGCAGGTCTCCTAGGCATTAAGTTTCCTTCTAACATGTCTGTGATTCCATGCATATCCACCGAGAATGAACTGACTGTTCCACGCAAAGCTCGCTGTAGCATTGACGAGTCACCCCCAAACCCCTTCTTTGGATACAGCTTGAAAACATATGCTCGGGTATAGACTGGTGTGATGAGCAACTGCTCCGGAAACGTAAGGCAAGAAATCTCCTCGGGTACGTTGCCTATCCACATGTTATTTGCCAGGCTGATCACAGGTGGTAGGTCTTTACTGCTCTGTAGGCTTCGCAAACATTGTCGGCAAATACGAACCCAATAAGAGCCTGTCCGTGGATCAACTTCAACCCCCGCAGGTTCAAAAAGTGCCCCATTAAAGAGAGTGTGTGCGGGATGAGAAGTGCGTGGCTTCAATCGCTGTAAATTTGGTATGTTTTCAAGCGAAAGTTGCTGAACTTCTTCACTGACAACTCCAACTTCTCGTGCACAGACTGCGCAGACTGTTAACTTGACGGCGTTCTGAGAGGTCGTGTTAAAAAAGTCACGATTGCACTCCTTAACCTCGTCTTCAGTTGGAAGGTCAAGGAACTTTGATGTATTATAGTCATCCCGGTCTTTCACGGGTTGAAAGGTTTCAATTCGGGGGTGTGGGCCAAGATGTTGAGTTCCGTAGTCTTCTTCATCTTCGTCCGAGTCAAGTTGGTGGGCCAGGTTCTGACGTTTGGTGCGTTTGGTATGTGCTGTCACGGTATCATTGTTCCTTCTAGACACTGCTTCCAGTACTTCCTGCTCGAATACAGCCATTGCATCTCTTGATGCATGTTGCTGAATATGTTCAACGATTCGACTCTTCACGTTAGGTATGTGACGTGGTATTGTGATTCCATTTTGACGCGCAATGCTCTTGAGATGGGCAACAGTCAAAACCGACAGATTGACAGTGAACATAGTTCAAGAGGATAAGTTCAAAGTTCAAGTAAGTCAAGCGAGTCAATTATGATTCCAAGTTGTTGCTGGCTTAAGCCTTGGTCTACAGACTAGGTCCATTTTCAAATTGCAAATATCAATGTTACCATTTGATGCGCCATAATCGCGGATACCCTCTCGCTTGGTCGCTCACAGTCACTCACCGACGCCACCGACGTTCGGGTTGATGCTTCTTCATCACTATGACTTCATTTTGTGCCCTGAATTGTATCTCAATTTCCAGCAAATTCTTTGCTGACGTTGATATTTTCTAGCTTATTCCATGTTTTTGTGCCTGTCTCCAAACTTCCGCCCTGGTTGTCCCGGGTCCGCACATATAAAGGGATCCATTTGACCGACACCATCACTTCCAATCCTTTTGATATTTCGTATCGTGTATTGCCTTGAGCTCGATAGCCCTCTTTTGCATTTCTCCTTTTACGATGCATTCTCCCTCTGCTCAGAAGTCTCTCCCCGAATCCTTCACTGATCCCACCACACGCCGCATTTTGGAGGCAAAGAAGAAAATGCTTGACGGCGAGTCACTTGGTATCTACCTTGGTGGCCGCACTATGATTAGCATCAAGGAGATGGTTATGTGGCACCGTATAGGCTCGGCTAATGTTCTTGTCACCAAAGAATCCGTGCGCGCCGTACAGGAATATCGTGAAGCCCAAGAAGCTGCAAACTCGACTCCTCCAGAAAATGCTGCCAACTCCGAGTTCTCCACTGACCCTGCCTCTATTGAACCGCCTACCCTAGAACCTGCCATACTCTCCATCATTACAACCATTGACCACGACAAGTGCTTCGTCCTACCCTGCAATGGTTGGAAGGGCCCATCTGTTGGTGCTCAAGAATTCAAAGACATCAAGATGACGTTTCAAGGAAAATCTCCCACTAACGACGTGATCGTTCAAGATTTTAAGGACGCTCTCAACAATCTCAAGGCACTTGTAAAAGAAGTATCTGCAGGTGATGCCCCAATGAGAGGGTTTTTGATGTCTGGAACAAATGGTGCTCCTGTCCTCCGTTTTCGACATGTTGTATTTGAGGTGAGTCTGCTCGTCATATCATATCTTGAGGTTCTCACTTACAAGTTTATGTGTTTCTAGGAGGTCACGAACAGGCCTGAAGATGGGTCAGATACAGCATCGGATAATGATGGTATGTCAAGACCATTCCTGTCCCGAAGTTGCCTTACTGATGTCGTTGTTGTAATTGCTTGTTAGACTCGGAGTGGACATTGGATAATTGGCCTGTTGCTCATCCAGCAGCTGCTGAGGTGAAACGTAGCATGCACGGAAAGTATCGTCCAAATCCTTTGCCTGCATACAACACCAAAGGCGAAATCATCGCGCCCGAAAGGTGCAAAACAGCTCTCCCTGGTGCTACTGTTCGTATCAACTTTACCCTCACGCACTGGCTCATAACCAGCAACAAGACCGATGGGAAGACAAACAGTAGCTCTGGCAGTGGTCCCTATCATATCTTCAACGCAGATATTGATTCGATTCGCGTCCTCTCTGACCCTCCTGCCCAAGTTATTACACCCAGAAAGCGCAGAACCACGCGATATGATCCTGACGACGTTTCGGGGTCTCCCAGTCCCAAGAAGAAAAAATACTGAGTACATGTTATACTTCGGCTACTTTGGCGTCTACTAGTATACAATTATTGATACATATCTTCAACCTTTTCTAACTTGAAATTGTCATGTTCTTAATTGTTTTTTTTTAAATAATTCAATAGTTTTTGAGTTTGGATAAAATCTGCAAGTGTTGGAATGCAAACGAGTGATTCAGACTGACTCAGACTTAGAGTAGACAGGAGTTACTCAGTTAGATTGATGACACATCGTCATGTGATTGTGCTTTTTTTATTTAAGAGTGCGCGACTCGTTGAAAGGTTTTCTTCAGACCTTCATGTCTCCCACTTCAGGAATTCAAAAGGACCACCTTACAGTTGTGAGACCTGCCTGCATGTGTAGACCGGAATAAGGACCACCACTCGCGTGAGACCTGCCGGTAGGCCACTGGAGGAGAAGGACCATTGCTCTGACTCAGAGTAGTGAGACCTGCCTCTCAGTGATGACTGGATAAGGACCACGCTGCTGAGCAGCTGTGAGACCTGCCAGTATTTTTCATCTCTCTCTTGCTGCATCACACTTCCTCGCCGTCTGACAATGCTCTTACGTTGTTGCGTTGGCGACCTTTGGACATTGAAAGGGCAGTGTCAACGTGCGGCTGACAACATTTTTACTATCCAAGGGTCTCACACCGTGTTATACGTGTCCTCCTTCCATACTGTAACCTGTCCATTGATACTTATGTGTGCTCTCAAATGTGTTGTGATATATTATATTTATTTTCTCTGAGGAAAAAAATCTGAATCGCTGTTATGCCATGTACTTGTCGTTCGGCATTTAACCGCAAGCAAGGGAAATGCCGCTCTGCGGCCATTTGCTCTATGAAACACCTGTTGGACCGGAATTTCGGAAGCGATGTGTGTGCCCTTGTGGACGATATCGGCCCGATACTGGTGCTGTTGGCATGAAAATAAAAATTAATTA